>CALNHX010007531.1:0-72794 GCA_940337035.1 Agriotes lineatus
ACGACAGGGAATGTATTTCCAACAAGATGGAGCTCCTCCCCATAATTCAAGAATAGTAATTGATTACCTTCAACAAGCATTCGAAGAAAACGTAATTTCGACGAATGGTCCTGTGCGATGGCCTCCAAGGTCACCTGATTTGACACCTCTTGATTTCTTTGTTTGGGGCCATTTGAAAAACATTGTTTATGCAACCCCCGTTACAACCCGCGAAGATCTGGAGTTGCGAGTAAGACGCGCAATTAATAGAATAACGGCCCAGCAATTATCGAACGTTCTTCAAGAAACAGCTACGAGAGTTCAGAAGTGCGTTGACGTTAATGGACAGCATTTCGAACAATTGTTGTAATGTTTTGTGTTAATTTTTTGTATTTCAAGTTGTATTTTTTGTATTTTCTTATTTTCTTTTAGTTGTAATTTTGTTTGTATTTATCGCACATTTAATTACCATGTATGAATAAATTCCTTATTAATAGTACTAATAAATGGTACCACGGTACCAATATGGTTCCATTTGAAAAAATTGAGTTTTACCCCAAAATTGATTACGGTGAACTTTATTTGCTCATAAAAAACGCAATTTAGTATTTTTGACGGGATTTCGATTTTTCTAGCATTAAATGGATCAATTGGAATAAATCGGAACCATCATGGCACACTTAAATGGAAAACTAAAAATTAAATTAAAAAAATTTTTGACGTTTGAAATGTTACTTATGTGGTATCATTGGATTCAGAAAATTATGCAGATTTCAGAAATGTAATAATATACAGGGTGTTCTATTTAAAAATCGAAAGTTGGTATCACTTCCGGCGAAACCGGAAGTGAAAAAAAAATCATTTGCAGGTCAAAAGGTGCCGCTTATTATGTATATGTGATATACCAAATTTCAATAAATTACCTTTAAAACTAACGGAGATACGGGGGTGTACCATGATCCTGTTACACCCGGTATAGTGTATTAAGACTTTTATATCACAATTCATTTTTATATCAAGTTTTTGAAAAATATACAGGGTGCTTCAGTTAAAAAAAATTTTTTTAACTTTTGTCACAAACTTGTTATTCGATTGTTTTTTTATTAATTGCATATTAATCAGCGCCAAAAACACTACTAGTTTGCTAATTTAACCTACTTTGTAAAATTAATAATAACAAAGATAGCAACGGTACTTAATTTGAATCGCCCTGTATAGAGTGCTAAAAATTTTCAAATAGAGCATTGGACTGCGACGCGGAAGTCTGGAGTTCAAATCCCAGATCGATGCCTGGCGGGCGGCCTACGCAGTCGCTTTAAATAATTGGGAACCTGCGTTCGCAAGAATAAGGGGTAATAATGCGGTTGTCTAATGCGTGATGCTCACCACATCACCACGAGTCATGAATTTGACACGCGACAGCCGGGTGTGAAAGCGAGGATACGGAAGCTCTGACCTTCCCCCTTGCAGGCCAAGCTCCTTCATGGGGTGTTAGTGCCTCACCATTATTATTATTATTATTGTTTAAAACCCCTTCTAATGACTTTTCTTCTGATATCTTAAATCATATTGCTAAGTTCTACGGTTTAGTCTTGTTATATGCAAGTTAAAACAACAAACAATTTTAACCTTTCTTTAGTTTCTTTTTTAAAGGGATAATAAATAATAGTAATTTACAAGTGCGTAAAGCTACTCTTTAGACACTAGTTGGGTAGACTTAAAACGCGAGTGAATCGTAAAATATTTTATCTACGATAGAACCTAGAAAACACGGTAAATATAAAAAAATAATTAATGTAAATTAGGATTACCAGCAACCGGTCGTAATTTTGCGTGTTTTAAAAATTTTAAAACACGTTGCTACTGACAACGTGCCTAATGAAATCTTTTAAACACGTTACTACTGACGACGGAAACTAATGAAAACATCTTGGGTATTAAACAGTCGTTTTACAAACTTAAAAACTGCCAACTAAAAGGCAATTTTACACACTGTTGTAGATAATAGTAATTTGTACAACTAGTTTTGAAAGTCATACTTTTTTCATAAATTTACAGTTTGATAACGAGTTAATCAAGCAAATGAATGAAAAAAAGGACTTTCAAAACGTGTTGTACATGTAATTTTTTTTGCATAGTGATCTCTTGATCGAAAAGAACTTCGGAATTGACAACTGTCAAATTGACATTTCAAAAAATAGTTAAAAAGAGTGTACATTTTTCACGATTTTTGCGTTAAAAAAAGTGGAACTTTCAATACGATTTTTCGTTCAAAAAAGACGACTCACGATTAGTGCTTACAATACCGGACCAAAATCTTAATACCGGTATTCGGTATTCAAAATTTTTAATACCGGGATACCGGTATTAAAACCCGTATTACTACTAAAAAATTTACTTATTAGATTTGTACCTAGATATTACATTTAAAAATAATATCCAAAACCCAAATAATAATTTATTGTTAAAAGTAACGTTGCTTATAAAAGAAAATCAATTAACTTAACATTTTTTCTTTAAGTATAAGTAGATAAATAGAGTAGATGAAAAATATAACAAATAATATATTCTATAAATATAACAAAATTAAGTTTTTTTATGTGTAACGAATATACGTAGGCAAAGTTTACAGAACAATATACAAGTTACGGCACTTCGCACCTACCCGTTGAACCCCGTTTAAGCAGCGTCAGGCCAACAAGCTTCCTACAAATCGCCGATGACGCGACTAGTTTCCTCAAAATTGTAACGAGCTGTCAGATCTCCGAACGTGTAAATTTTGACGTATTGGTCATATTATGGGACATATTTCATTGTAACTGTAATAAATATTTTTATAAATGCAATTTTTATAAAACTACGTTAATACCGGAATACCGGTATTTTCGTCATCAATACCGGTTTTCAATACCGGACAAAAATTGTCCGGGATCCCGGTATTGTAAGCTCTACTCACGATCACTATGCAAAAAAAGTCTGTACCCAATTATATGGAAATTCCAAATATTTTTCCTTGTTGCTGAATACGATTGAACCTAAAAAGAATCTAAATTGGCATTTTTGCTTTTTAAATAGTAAAGGGTTCCATGCGAAGTAAAATCCTATTACATATTTAAGAAAAAGGCAAATGGCAAGAGATATGATACGCACGCGCGGCGCGCGAGTTTTGTTGCTATTATATGAAACTTATTTTATTTTCGTTGATATAACTGATGGTTAAGTTAATTTTAGACATTATTACCAAATTAGTGCAACCCGGAGAAATTGTTACAAAACCCGGAGCCTGGAGACGCGGTGTAGAAACCCTGAGAGGTGGTCACCTTACTCGGGTGCCAAAACACCCAACGAGAAACTAAAATTGCGCAACGAAGTATATAGTACTCGACTTGGTTCACAATTTAATGCAAATATTTGAGCTTCGTTAGATATTTGTACTGTGCATTTGTCAACACCTAGCAATATTGGCTTTGACTATAACTGCCCTAAATACATATAAAAAGGAAGTTCGGGCATTTGATGATTGGCATCGGTTTCACCTTTGATTTATTGCTTACAGAAGTAAAGTACCAATACAATGAAATCATAATTTAATATAGGTAATCCAAGGACTACTTGTACACAACAATTTATTGGTTTAAAAGATCCTGCTTTCGAGGTTCAAGGTTCCACTGCAACGTATTTTAAAAATTCTTTCTCATCAGATTATTAATTATGCCCTACAAATGCGTGTTCATCTTTCAGTTGTACAATCGCGGACAAAATTAATGTCCCAGCGTTACGGCTAATAGGCAATACAGTCGCTGATCCATCTTGTTAACTTATTGCCAAGGGCGAGATTTTGTGGACTGAGGGAGGTTTTCTATAAATTTCATCTCAGAACTTGCTATACTCGAACTTTCTTAAAACGTGACAAGAGCTACAATCCAAGTGACAAGAGCTACAATCCAAATAGTAAATTAAATATTGATTGCGTTTAGTTAATGTAGCATTTCTTTTAGCTTAAATTGGCCGGATTTGGTTCTGCCAATAATTCAATATTAAACAATTATTATATAATAAACTAATAAAGTCAAGCGAATAACGTAACGGAATTGACTTTGATCACTTTCAATAAGTCAAAAACATCTTTTTTTCATGGCATATCATGAAGTCAGGTAAAAACGGCAATAGTGAAGGAGGTAATATTTATAATCTGAAAATATAACACAGAGTTATAAAACATGAACGTACATGTATAGACTAGTTGTAATAAACAAAACTAAACAAACTCGATAAATAATATAACAAATTAAAGTAATATAATACAGTGTATTGAATAGCAAAATCAATACAGTAACACGTTTTACATCAGCGTGAATGTTTTGACCCAGTGACGTACAATTTATTTGAAAGGGAAGGGACTTACCTATATTTTTTCAAATGCGCCGCTTGCGAAAATTTTGATTGTTTCAAAGTCAAACTGTTTTGAATGAAAAGCTAAAATTTCAATCAGCAAAAATATTTACTTGAAAGGTAGGTTTTCTTAACAATGTTTTCTTCAAAAGGGAAAACCACTTTTTCTTCAAAAGGTAAACCACCTTATCAAACATTGTTATTATTCTTTTTAATATAAATGAAGCGCAACGTACATTCTCAAAAAGTGGTTGTACTAAAAAAAAATGTCAAAAGTTGGAAAATGTTGAACCATCTGGGAAACTGAATAAGAGCAGTACGAATTATTTATTACAAGCAAACCGCGCGCTACGCGCTGCGAGTCTTGAATCGGCACGCACGTGAAATAGGATACGCGAAAGGTCGAGCTCCGATCCGAACGCTAAGATAAGAAAAACAAAACCTAAACAAATATAAACATCTGTGAACCGGAACGTGAGATTTTATTTTGTGCCACAGACACACATTAAGGAAAATTATATTATATGGGGTGCGGCAAAATATACCCAGCTATGGAATATTGTTATAACTTTGTTATTTTCTTGACAGCTGTCAAAAGTGAGGTTTTATATCAAAGTAGAAAGATACAGAATTTTGTTATGGAGCGTTATTCGGCTCATCAACGCGCGGAAATTGTTAACAATCCTAATTGCGCCGCACGTCTTATTGCGGAAGTTTTTGGTTCTGCTTGAACATCAGCCAGAAGAAGCTCAATATTTTAGTTTGAACGAATAGAACAAGGTCTTCCAGTATTCTTTACATCATTTACTGTGCCATTTTGTAAAAAATCGTTTGCTAAACGTCGAATTGTTTCTCCGTGTGGAGGTCTTAGATTAGGCCCGCCTAAAAGCGCGTTGAGTTGAAATTATAGAAGAAAAGTTTTGGAAATACAATTTAACAATTTCTGTTCGTTGTTGAGCCGAATAACGCCCCATAACAAAATTCTGTATCTTTCTACTTTGATATAAAACTTCACTTTTGACAGCTGTCAAGGAAATAAGAAAGTTGTAACAATATTCCATAGCTGGGTATATTTTGCCGCACCCTTTAGATATTGGTCATATTATTTCCCATTTGAAAAGTAGATATACGCTGGTGGTTTGGCCCAAACTGTTAATAATTTCGTCATTGTCGATATTGCTTAGAACTTTATTCTCAGTATTTATCAACATAAATGCGTTACGGTCAGAAGGCATCATTATAAGTTTGCAGGTCATTGAGCGCGGTTTGGTTAATTTCGGGGTGTATAACGCACATTTTGAACTTCTGCGCGCGCCGTTCCTGGTTGTGTTGTGTTTTTATTTGTTCGCGAAGCGGTATATATGGCCGGAGCGTCCTGATCGGCCTTTTTCGTTGTGTGCGATGTTTCCAAGCAGTTTCCCTTCTTGGATCGCCCAGAGTTCTGCGGGATTTTGGTGGAGTTTTCTGGGATTTACTCTCCCTTATTTAGTGGTTTAATGCTTCTCCGGCGGTTTTAAGAGAGAGATTTTTCTTACGTCAATTCGTGACGGATTTTTGGTTGCATGCTGTTGGTATTCATTGGCACGTGGTCCAGATAGTGGGCTGCAGGTGCGGAGCCCCAAAAAATCACTCGGCTGTTAACGTGGGGTTCCCAGTTCCACGTGCAGCTAACTACCTAAACCCTACTTTCGTAACTTACCTCTATGCCTTACTTTGAAAGCAGGTCCTGCTGAAGGTCCCTCAGAACCCTGTGAGTTTTAGGTACATTTGTCATCGAATTCGAATTCTTGCCGCATATTCAGAGCTTAAGTAACGATCTCCATGGGCACTCTTCAGGACTCATTCGATTGCTCAGATCAATATAACTAATGATTTTCAGTTTAGTCTTCCCATCGCTTAGAATCTGTTGTTGGTTGTACTTAACGTAGTTTATATTTGTGCATTTTATAATGTTGTTAATGTTAACTTAACTCGCAAGTCGAGCTTGTGTTTTAAGGGTCGCCTTATTTTTGGTCTATATTTAGAGGATAATCACCAATACCCTGTACTATGTACTGGCCTGTATGCTATTTAATATGTGATTATTATACTGAGATATTAGTACATTGTCTTGTTTATGTTACTGCTACCTGGATTCGTCTGCTTTCTTTTAGAGTATTTTGCTACTTTTGAGTTTTCGAATTCTCTGTGGTACCTGGATACACTTGTAATTCAAAGATTTGTTGGCGCCCGATTTTGGTTTTTAATTATCTTTAGTACTTATTAAAAAACTGCACGCCGTCTCCACTGAGGTAGTCTAGCCGAGAATTGTATCCACGTAGTCACTTGATTTTGAGATATTTCGCCGACGAATCAAAAACTGGTATCAAATGACTAGTCAATTATCGGATGAGTTACTCCACGGCCAATTTTTATGAATGTCAAAATAGAAATCTAATCTCTTTGGCTGAATGCACAGTGATAATGGGCCGGTTATAACGAACAGTTTTAGAATTGTCAACACATTAAAAGAAAAATAAAACTTGTAATAATTAATTTGTAGCCGGCAGCAGTCGCTGTTGTGTCCGGTTTGATTTATGAAGTATTTTCAGTCGTGTTAAGAATATCGATGGAGTCAACATATAATGCTTTCTTATCTAGTTCATTACAGCTTCCAAATATTTTACTTAGCGTTGCTTCTTCGATCACCAGCGAGTTTCTCCTGTCAGCATCGATTACGTCGATAACATGTCGGTTGTTTGCAACTTTTTTATTTCTCAGTTCAACTAAATTTCCAAGTAATCGATCCAGTTCGGATTCAGAAAAGGTACATCAACTGTACAACAACTACAAAGAATAACAGAAATTATAGAAGAAGGTTATGAACGCAAACAATACACGGTCGCAGCGTTCCTCGACATTACTCAAGCGTTCGACAAGGTTTGGACTGAAGGCCTCAAGTACAAAATGCTACACTCAGAATTTCCGCAATATCTGCTAGCTACTATCTTCTCATTTCTCGAAAATAGAACATTTGCAGTGAGAATTAATACTTCTATTTCAAATACTCAAAATATCTGTGCTGGAATCCCTCAAGGAAGCGTCCTTGGACCAACTTTATTTAACTTATCTATACACGACATTCCAGCTCCACATTTAAGCGACATTGCCTTATTTGCGGACGACACAGTAATAATCACCCAACACGAAACCCTCCACGCCGCAATCGAAAATCTTCAGTCAGCAGTTAACACAGTAAGCAAATGGTTCAAAAAATGGTGTATATCTCTAAACCCGACAAATGTGCCACAAAAATATTCACACTTAAACGCATCAACAACCATAACAGTATAAATTTAAATGGTACAACAATAGCATGGAAATCACCAACAGAAGCAATTAAGTATTTAGGAGTAGAACTTGATACCCGTCTCACCTGGAAAGTTCACATAAACAGCAAACTTAACCAGAGCTATGCTAGACTGAAACAACTATATCCTTTAATCAACCGGAGCTCACACCTACATCTAAATTGCACCGTTATGTTATATAAGGCACTTCTAAGACCTATCTTTACATACGCTTGTCCTGTCTGGTGCACAACCTCACAAACCAATGTCAAAAAGCTACAGACATTTCAAAATAAAGTTCTGCGTATAGCTGCCAATGCTCCCTGGTTTGTTCGAAATGATCAAATCCACCATGAACTAGGAATTGACACAATTGAACAATTCATAAACAGAACTACCAAAAAATTCCTAACCAATCTACGTTTCACCGATAACATCACCATCCAGCAACTAGGCCGAAGAAATATACATACCCGACTCAAGAGACGGCTTCCCCAGGAGTTACCATTAAACCAAAGTGATAGCGGAAGTGATAATGAATAATCAATAAATTTCCGAGGAGTCAGTGTCCTCCGTGTCAGCATACGCGCAAGACAGAAATTAAATACCAGTTCCTACATCACAACCATGCATAATACTGTTACTCAGTGTTGATCTGGTTTTCTATTAGTAAAAAAAAAAAATTATCTTTAGTTAAATGTAGAGCAATTTAGGGGTCAAAATATTCACGTCAATGACGCCGACGCGATGTTATTCAGGGATCTGATACCTATGTTACAGACGTTCAAACTGATGCAAGGTTTGACATAATAAATAAGTGCTAGTTTTCTAGTGTAGAATAAACCGTTAAAACGTATTTTATTAAGAATGAAATGGAATAAAAAGTTATCGATTTTCGTTTGTTTTTGACCAATTAAAACCGACTCGGATCGCCAAACTGCTGAACCCACCCGAATTTGTATTACGCTATCCTTGTAGGAACGCATTTGACGCTCCGGATTACCGTGAAATTCGGATCACTGAATTTCCAGTATTTTACATTAAATATGGTTCACAGTTTTTTTCATAAGTGATGGCTGTTTCATGTTCTTCTATGCGTGATAAACATGTTTCTAATCAGACGTATATCTTAACTGAAGTTTGATCTTCATCACATACCCAAAAAACCACAGAAAAGTGCTTTTCTCTCTTCACTTGAGCGCAGCCATATTCATTTTGACTTGTTTTTCTGAGTAAATTATTTTTTAAGATTAGAAAGAAGGTACATGTTTTGAGCGGCAGGAACCCTTTTATGGCATTCAAAATATAATTTACAGTTATTGCTACAAGAACGGTTGAAGATATTGTCGTCACAATCATGTTGGGGACGTGGCCGATCCTCTTCGTGTGTTTACATGATCTTATCCTCTTATGATTAATACAACAAGACGAGACCGGCTTTTCTACATCATTGTCATTGTTCTTATCCTTTCTCCTACCTTCATGAACCTGTTCCGAGTTCTCTTCTGACTTTTTTGGCTCCTCAAATCGATCTTGTTACACGACAAAAGCGTCGTAACGACTTGAATTTGACATCCAGAATACTCAACCGTCAGTTACTCGATAAAACGACACAAATCGGAAAATTCACGGATCCCTTGCCCCAACCGCGTTACGATGGGCTGTACAAAAGCTGTCGACTATAACGCTCAGAAGGAGAAGGGGGGGGGGGGGTTCTTTACGATCTTAATTAGGGCCACGACCCGGTAAACGAAATAAAGATGTTAATTGTCAGACGCTACCACTTTTAGATCGATAAATCCGCTCACTCAAAAGTGGAAATAGTGAACGGACCTTTCCTATCCAACCTTGGCAGTACTTGAGCAACGATCCACGAACAGCTGTGTTGGACTTCCTTACTTCCAGCTACCTGAATCCCTTTACAGAGGGAAACATCACAAAAACACACATGCAAGCGTCATAAATTTACTAAATAAAAACACAACTAATTGAAAACGAACTATATTAACGTAGAAATATGTAGGTGAACAATGAACATTAAGAGAAATAAATAAAGGCTAGTGTGGTTAATTGCTCAACGTTTAATCTAAACACAACAAGCAATCTGACTGACTCGAAAATTGTAACAACTTTAAATAGATAACAAAGCTATTTACAAACAATAAATCTTGACGGTAAACAATCAAATCTGACTCAGTGACTTTAATTACTTTAATCTCACAACGTTAAGCTAAGTACAAACATTAAAACTTGACGATAACTACTCAAATTGACTTAATGGCTGTAACAACAGTTCAAACGCTTCCAATTTTAAATGACAACAGCAACGCTATGGAAGATGGTGACACTTTTCACTGCACAATGTGCGCTCTAAAATTACTACAAGAAACGTAGATGTCCAACAGAGCTGCAGGTGGTGCCCAAGTGACTGTATCAAAATACTTGGAACTGCGAGAAACGATGTGCGCTACCTGGCGAATGGGTCTGGGTGATGTTAAATCCAGGCAAGTTTGCGATACGGTACACCTAACTTTATTAACAACAATTAGCACCACAGAGGTTCTCAGTTAATTGTCCGCCCAAGGCGTCAATTTGGAGCTGCCGACTCCACGGTAGCGGTACGAGAATTCCTCGGTTAATAACTACACAAAACGTCACTTAAACAACCAAAAACTCGACCGGTAACCCTCATTTATCACGTTTCAATAATTTCGACATTGCACGGCGAAGGCACAGGGCCTCCGCCGTTGAGCGGAACCAACCTCCATACGTCATCAATTAGGAATAAATAGAAAAAAGGGAAAACATTTGATATTTTTAAATTGTAATAGACACATTTAATTGCAATACTTATTGGTGCCCTGCTAATGCAATCAAATAAATCTTTTACAATTGAAATAGACCTGCCAGCAAAAACTTCTGACTCGAGGCGTCGGATTCGTATCAAAATCACATGTTATAAGGAGTGCCGCGTCTATCTGCATTCGTCCGTACACCGTACACCCTTACATTTGAGATGCGACTGCGCAAGTCCCTCCGAGATCCGACTGCAAGTCCCTCCGAGATCCGACTCCGGCCACTCCAGCGTCTAGCGAGACCTGCAATTTCCCGGCTACCGGGAACGCAACTGTGAACCTAGTTTCTTGCACCTAGTCGGAAGTCGGATTCGGATCAAGTGCAGCTGATCCTTTAGCGGAACATGTGTTACCATTCCTACAGCTGAAGCCAAAGGAACGCACGCTTGCGCCAATTAACGAGCTCACTCTAACTCATACAGAAACGTCCGGATTGCGTCATGTTGTGCAACGCATTCGCGTCCAGAACGGGGAACTCCGGCAAGCAAGACCATGCCTGTATAAAACGGCCGACGGACTGGGGCCAAAAAGCAATTAAAATAAAGCGTCAATTATACGGCAAGCAACCATATGAAAATGAAACGGGAAAAGTGTTAGTATTTGGAATACAAAAGCGTAAAATTGCGGAAAAACGTTAAATTCAAAAATTGCCTTTACAATCTTCTTCGTTTTCGGAAATATCCACGGCCACCTACTGATTTTGTGGGGCCCCGGTTTGAATTTGAATCGCCGATATTGGTAATGTATTTTTTCGGTTCTTGTTTTTTTTCTTGCTTTTATGACTTCCAGAATTTGAGGAAACAGCAAGCATACTATCCAGGTATTTTTTCGTATTTCATATATTTTCCTTCTCTTTTGTTCAAGTATTTTTTTATCTTCCCTTACGTTTTCGTGTGATTTATTAGTTCGGTGAAATCATTTTGCTCACACTTCTTCCTTCCATATAAGCTTAAGCTTGTTCTTTGCGATACACAATCTTCATCCTTTGCAGAGACTTCCAATACTTCTTCGCGCTCTTGACTGCATATTGTTATAGAAACTATCCGTCTCAAAATTTTCTTTTAGTATATTTTTCATAATAAACAACATTAATGAAAAAAGTATTGTCCACGCAAGCGGCCGACGATCCGTTGGCCCACCGATAAATATCCCGGTATGCCGGCGAACTCATCCGCCCCTGCTTGCGTTTCAATTATTGTTGCAAAAATTATTAATTGAAAATTTTGCTGCCGATGATACGCATTTAGTAAGTAAATAAAGGTATGTTTTTAAAATTTTCAAATGCATTACAGCATTTTTGTAGGTAATTGACTACATATTACTAAATGTATGTTGAATTGTAGTATATACTAACCTATTATTTCATACGAGCTACTAAAACAACTATGTACCTATTTTTTAATTAAAGGCTTAAGGTTTCTGTAATCGTAACCGCGTATAGTCACGAATAATAAACGACAAACCCCATCGACCCAAAAAATGAGTAGTAATGTACCACAGTTTATTTGTTTAGGAATTGCTTATTGTATTGGTGTAATATGACCTGCTTAACCTTCGTAATTTGCTGTCGTACAAGTTAGATACTTACATATCGCTAAAGGATATATGAATGAGATCAAAGAAAGCCAGTGAAGCATTCCTGCTTGTTTGCTTTTGCCGGAAAACATCTACATCTCATAATTAAGTATAGTATAATAATATGGTTAAATAGTAATCAAACGGTAGAAAATAGGGGAAAGTTTGGGAGTTTTTATATTTGGTTCATATGTTTTTTGGGTCGCTGTACGCGAATATCAGGTTTGCCAACATTTTATTTATGAAGATTCATTTCATACACCATTTTTGATTTACGAAAAATTGATAGGTTTCGCGTTTCAAATAAACTGGGATCATTCCTTTTTTTTAACACCTAACTTCGCTGCGCTCTCGCGTCTGAACGATTGATCGGAGAAAAAAAAGCTCAACTATGTACATAAAATGTAGGAAGTTTTATCCTCTTTTTATTTCATATAGATTCAATATTTACGAAATTGGATAGTTTTTGAGTCATTTTAGAAAAACTAAAAGAAACCGGTTTTTACACCGTTTTTGCTTAAAAAACGTGTTTCCGGTCAAAATTCTTGTTGGTAAACCTGATATTCGTGTACAGCGACACAAAAAACATATAGGAACCAAATATCAAAACTCCACCAAAACTTTCCCCTATTTTCTACCACTTAACTGGACTAAAAACTGTTCTAGTTAAAATAATAAATTGGTAAATATATTACAATGCATATGGGATCTTTTTTTATTTAATTAAAGCCTCCACATCTAAGGAAGATTAAATACTTATTCAATGATATATTTTTAGCTACTCAAATTGCGTGTTAAATTGTTTATCTACAAATTTATCTGAATAGCCAACTATTCTGGCCTTTGAGTTCAATAATTAAATCTGTATTATGCATGGCTAACTTGGTAAAACATGAAATTCTTAAATCAGGGTTGGGTTATAACAATTGGGTATCGTCGACAGCTCTGGACACCATATATCTGCACGCGAGCTCTTCTCGAAGTAGATATCAAGAAACTAGGGATCGACCGATAACAATAATCAGTATCGGCATATTGGCCATATCGGCCGAATTAGGGATATATCGGTATCGGAAATATCGGCCTTCCTTTTTTCCGATATATCGGCAAACATAAATTTCGTTTCAATATTTAATATTTTAATATTATAAGAAATGAACAATATAATGTAAACAAACAATGTGAAGTATAAAATATAACTATCTAATATTGAAAATTCAATTTTCGTAAAT
Organism: Agriotes lineatus; assembly: GCA_940337035.1. Classification (NCBI taxonomy): domain Eukaryota; kingdom Metazoa; phylum Arthropoda; class Insecta; order Coleoptera; family Elateridae; genus Agriotes; species Agriotes lineatus. Next base: position 13,363 of record CALNHX010007531.1, read on the forward strand.
TAGTATGCAAAAATATTAGGCTGCATGGTGCAACACACTTGATCGAGAGATCATGTGTGTAGCACCATGCAGCAAAATATCTTCCAGTTTCGCCTTGCTTCTGGAATGTACTGCATCAGAAAAAGGTAAAGGTTCAGGGTCATTTCAATTCCCCCAACTGGGGGCGGGCTGCTATAGGGACCTTGCGTCCCTCTTCGGCCAATAACGGGAATTTCAGGATGGGTGGAGAATGGAAGAGAGGTCAGGAAAAGTGGAGAAGTACTGCCCCGACATCCGTTTCAGAGAAGGTACTCTGTTGACTCAGGAAAACCACTTAAAAACCTGAATCAAATCAGACGGCCAAGGAAATCGAACCCACGACGCATGCTAAACAGACGTGGTAACCACTAGTCCACAAAGCTTGGTCCATCAGCAAAAATATTCGATCAGGCGATGCCATTTCAAGGTCTCGCATCATCAGAAATTGTTAACAATACTAACTAATATCTGTGTGTGTGTGTCCGGTTTCACAGCGAGTGTGGTCGTCTTCCGGTTCCCAGTTGCCAGTGTCTCCTGTCCTCCCAATCTCCCTCTTGTAGATTGTCACTAACTAATATCTTACAAGTAAAAATGATTGCGTTAAATTGCGTTATTAAAATGAAATGACAAGAAGACACCTACATAAACAAACCTAAGCATGAGTTCGTATTTCGAGGATTACCCCGCCAGAATCCAGCAAGCAGCGGCGCACACATGTAGTCAAAAAGTAGTGGGAAAGAGCAATGAGAATATATCTGCATATCGGCCTCGATTATATCGGTATCGGCCGATATATCGGTATCGGCCAAAAAACCGCTATCGGTCGATCCCTACAAGAAACCACTCTTTTAAGCTGATAGTTCACATTCTTTATGTGATTTCTGTTTATACCAACATGCGTTATGTGAATATTCTTACCGTTATAAACGTATTGTAGATAATTCGATATCAATGTTAGCATGTATTAATTCTGTTTTGCAGTACTTTTAAAGATCATTTCACAGTAAACTTCCGCTTAATTAAATTACATTTGCTTATTTATCTTTATTAAAAGTGAAACCATCTTGTGTTGATCTAAAAGCAATCTGTTAACAACTTAACATTCCTCTTCAGTTACTAGTCCCCCAAATGCTACCTGCTCCAAATTGAAGGCCCGTCATGTTCATCTAAAACCCATTTAGCTCTTATCGTGACATACCATTCATTGTTTTATTAAATTACTTTTATCCCCAAACGTCACAAAAGCGACAACTTATGTGTCTTTATTGACAAGGTAAAAGTGTCACTTTATCTGCCTAAGCAGATAAAATAGCAACTTTTGCGTACTTTATCTACATAAGCATATAAAATCGTTGCTCTCTTTCTTTCTATGTTTGTTCGCTATCTCCTCCGAAGATACTGGACCGATTAAATTGTATGATGGCTTAAAATGTTGCTAATTTTTAGACTTAGATCGTAGGCCGGTTTTTATTTTCAAAATGAGTACGAAAAAGTTTTAATTTAATTCAATCCTTTAAGCAAGGGAGCGGAGCATCTGTCGCCGTGGGTTATGGTGTGACAGCTGCTGTGGCCGTGTGCTATTAGCTCGGGTGATTCAGTATGTTCATATACTATTACACTAGCGCGTTATTTGAACAACAGAGGTTGGCGCAGGCGTACAGTGCTCACCTGTCACGCGGGTGGCCTGGGTTCGATTCCCGGCCTATGCATCCTTTTTTTTAATATTAATGAAATTTACTTGAATACGTTTGCGGATAAAATAGTATATGTTATTTAGAGTAAAAGTGACTTTATGTGGCTTAGCTGAATTATTTGCCTCACTAACGTTCGGCTAAATAAACTTCAGCTTCGCCACATAAAGTATCACTTTTACTCCTAATAACATAATCTACTATTATTTTATCCAGCATTAAAATTTTTAACATTAAACTATAACCAATTTTGTTTCCTGTTATTTAATTATTTTAAAACATAACAGATGAAACAGATGAATTAAATAAAATTGTTTGCCGGTACAATAGCATAGCAATATTTATCCATTTTATGCAGTAAATGAATTCAAACGTCCCTGTCTACAAAAATTGATCGTTTCGTCCATTGAAAACAATGAAAATGTCAATATTTTCTGTCTGTTTTCGAAAAACATGTTTTGCGCTTAAAGTAATGTAAATATGAAAATATCTTCCCATTTCTTTGAACTTTTCTAAATTAAAGGTAATTGGGTTAAAGGTAGAGGCAGCCTCTTGTTAACTTTTCTTATATATTACAGAAGAAAATAACAATTATCATCATAAGGAAGAAAGATGGGAGATTTATTTAGCTTAGGTGCAAAACACAATATCCTTAGTCCTTAGTGTAGCGGCCATTTTCAACTTTGTTTATTATTTTCCAATTGACATCTTTTTAATGTTTCTGGAGCAGACTTTGGAGATTATTGACAGTTGTTAAAATGGCTATATGAAAAGTCGTGTTCACATGACACGGCCGAAACAAAGGCAGAGTAGAAGAAGCGGATACTAGAAGAAACTGGGCAAATACCGTTTGCTGTCCAGGAGCAAGTAATGGCAAACAGTCAACCAGGCAGAGAAACGTATGGAAGAAATGGTGGGCACCTTAAAGATATTGTGTTCTACACCTAGGCGAAACAAATCTCCCATCTTATTTCTTTATGATGATATAATTATTGTTAAAATACAATAAAAGTTATTAGAAAAACAAATAGGGAAATACTTTATGCCAGACCCTGTATAAGGCTGCCGTGTTGTATAATAATAATAATAATAATATTTATTTGACTACGTTACATGATATGTTTTTAGACAACCACGTATGAAAGTAACATTATTGCGACAACAGCCTACTACAGAAAGTTGACAACTTCATACACTAGCACGATATTATATCGTACTTGTCATATTGTAATTGCACAAAGTTAGTCAAACAATGCAGATGCTTTTGCTTTATTCATTGCTATGCTTCCCAACAAGCTCTCATTTTTTATAATTGTACCAATAATAATATAACAATCAATTTTGTAAACGAAATAAAAACAATTCTTAAAAATAGAATTTACTTTGAGTGGTCGTCTAAAAAATAGTGTTCATAACTCGCTGGAAAGTGCAAAATATCTGTGCTCGTGTTTTAGATCCACTTGGGACTTGGGCTTCGCTACGCTACGCCCTCGTTGGTCTAATCAACACTCGTACGATATTTGCTACTTTCGACACTTGTTATGAAAATAACTATTGCAGCAAGTCATAACAATACAATAACAAGAATACACAAAACACAATAAATTCCATTTAAGTAAACTTAATCATAGGTTGCAATAAATAAGACTAAATATCACAGTCCATAAAGCACATACAATTTACGATGGTGCATCCAAGATTATAGAATCTAGAAATTCATCCACAGAGTAGAAACAATTATCATGTAGTAGCTGTTTTATTTTTTATTTAAATATTCTTTGGTTAAGATTTTTAAATGAAGACAGAAGTTCATTAAAAAGTCGAACATCTAACGAGTTACGAAAGGATTTCGCCTTTTTGAATTTTTTAGAAATAACAAGATTACCAGATCTCGTCTCGTAGTTATGATTATCCGAATGAGTTCGAAAAGATTTTAAATTTTTATAAATGGTTATCAGAGAATAATAAATGTAAAGACAAGGAAGGGTCATAATTTGCAAATCTTTAAAATGAGATCGACATAACTTGCACGCTTATTAGCTAAAATTCTAATTGCTTTTTTTTGCATAATAAATACCTTGCCAACGTGAACAGGAATTACTCCACAATGTAACTGCATACGTTAAGTGTGAATGAAAAAGCGAGAAATAAGTCATTCTAGGACTCCTCTGCCAACACAGACTTTAAGTTGCCTTAGTAAAAAAAGTTAAATTGAAAGTTTGCGCAAAGAAAGTTGATATGTGCAAACCAGGACAAATTTGTGTCAAGAAGCACTCCAAGTAGTTTTACCTCACTACTACAGTGAAGAGGAGTGCTTTTGTATAAAAAAATAATCTTTTGTGTTTTATCTCCATTTAATTTTAATTTATTGGCAATGAACCAATCACAAGCCTTCATTTCAGCGCTTTCCAGAAGTTCTATTAAGCTGTTATAATCTTCCTCGGTACAAAGTTGTATCATCTGCTGCCAGTAAAATACATGTGGTTGGTGACATGTATTGCACTAAATTGTTGATATATATAAGAAACAGCAGAGGGCCTAAAATGGACCGTTGCGGAACACCTTGATTAATAGGAAGTTTTTTCAGAAGATTTACCTTTAAAAACTACAAATTGTTGCCTGCTTGTTAGATAAGATCTTATTAGTGACAGAGGCAATCCTCTCACACCATAGGGTTCAAGTTTTTCAAGAATTAGATGGAAATTAATGCAGTCAAAGGCCTTACTCAAGTCACAGAAAGTTGCAGCTACCTTTTTACCATGCTCAAGTTGTTCCACAACGTTGTCAATAAGAACAGAAACTGCTTGAGATGTTGAGCGTTCGCTCCTAAATCTAAATTGAGAATTATTGAACAATGTATGGTTTTCAAAGTAGTGGTGTAATCTAACTTTCAGAACTTTTTCCAAAATTTTACTGAATACCGGAATAATCAAAATGGGACTATAATTACTAGCACAGGTAGTATCACCTTTTTTGTATAATTGAGTAACTTTAGATAACTTAAAAGCAATAAGATATGTACCTTCAGTAAAACATCGATTGATTTAAGTTAGTAAGTGGATGTGCTACAATTTCACATGATAGTTTGATTAATTTACTATTTAAATCATAAGCATCCGTGACTGGAGCTATAAAGAATGAGTACGCAATATTAAAACGTTTACTAAGATTATCCGAAGCGGTACTTTTAACAACAGATAAAGAATCAATAATATTTTCTGCTACTGTACAAAAATGATATTTAGCATATTAAGCTCGATAGGAATATCATTAGAAGAAGCGTTTGTTACATTCCGTTCATAATTAATTACCTGCCAAACATGTTTAGCGATATTAGAAAAATTTCCAATAAAATAATTGTACGCTGTCATTTTAGCACTGCGAATAGCTAATTCATAGGCCTTTTTATAAAGTTTAAAAGAATTAATGTCCTGAGTACGTTTGGTGGAGTCGCAGATTATTTTCAAAGAAATTATATTATTTCTCATCGACTTTAATTCTTCGGTAAACCATTTAACGAGAGGTTTATTTCGAGATTTCGAAGCCTTCAATGGAAAAATAAGTACGTCAACCAGATAATCAATACTAAATGAAGTATTACTAAATATTTTTCAATTTACTCCAGACAAACTATAAAGAAATCGAGGTATATTCTTATCATTAATTAGCCTTTTTGGTATCTTTTGAGATAAGTTATAAAAATCAGAATTAGAACAAATGCCTACTTTGATAAACTGAGCACGATCATCGGACAGGGACGGTTCGGTTACATCTACTTCATATGTAGATGTTACCAAATTGGTTACAATGTTATCTATACACGTAGCAGATGTTCTTGTTACTCTTGTGTACTCATCTATAGTAACAACCAGACCAAACCCAGCAATAAGATTTACGATTTCTGACGCCTGGTTGTCGATCACCTTAAAATTAACGTTTAAGTCGCCAACTATTATAATTAAAGCTGATGTTATATGGCAAATGCATATTTTGTATAATTGACATGCCGGCGAAACTGTTTGCATATCTATACTAATTATATGAAAACAAATCGTTTAAGCCAAGTTTCATTTTGCATATTTATATATTTTTGAGCATACATTCTGGATTTTGCATATTTGGTTATATTTAGCAATAATTTGTAATGTATGAACTTTTTGAGATTTACTATTTCATTAAATTTATTAATAAAATTATTGTGTGCGACTAAGATATACAGTGACCGCCAAAAAGTCGGTCTAAAAACCTATTTAGCCTCTATCATATATACCGAGTGATTTTTACTTATTTAGAAAATAGTGTTTTTCAAAATTGTCAATATCCAGAAAGTGTTATGTTTCGGAAATTAAGTAAGATTTTAATGAGAGTTATTTAGAGTGTTATTTTTAACTAACTAAACAATTTCAAGGCCCGAAAACACCTAGTTTTTAACTTTAGCTAGAAATTAATATTTCAACTTTTTAAATATTTTTCAAAGTATCACATACTTAATATTAAAATTCAAATTTTTTTGTGTGAAGTCTAAAGATTTATAATAGGAAAAAATAATATAAAACGTTAATTACTCCTTTAGATTTTTTATTATTTACAGAAAGGTAGTATGTTTGCACAATTTTTACGTTTTTTATGCAAGGCGTTTTTTAGGAGAAATATTTTTCAATTCTAATTAATTTTTATTTAAATGGCTTCTGAAACTTTAATCTAGCACTGTTGAATTACTGTTACAAAAATCCTGTAAATGCTCTTTTACAGTTGTCTAAACGGAGATTTTTCCTTGTCCAATTTACATGTTCTAAAAAATTTCCTTATTTAGACAACTGTAAATGAACATTTTGTAACAGTAATTCATTAACAGGGCTAGAGTAGAATTTTTAGAAGCCATTTAAATAGATATTAATTATCATTGAAAAATATTTCTCTTAAAAAGCACCTTGCATCAAAAACTTAAAAATTATGCGAACATGTTACTTTTCGGTAAATAATAAAAAATCTAAAGAAGTAATTAACATTTTATATTATTTTTTCCAATTATAAATCTATAAAGTTTTCACATAAAAAATGCATTTTAATATTAAGTGCTGGTATGTAAAATTTTTAAAAATATTTAAAAAACTGAAAAATAAATTTTTAGCTCAAGTCCCGAGTGGTGTAGCTTGAACAAGCGTCCACGTTCGATCAGCAGGTCAGAACTTGGATGGGAGTTCTACGGCTGCATCTCTCGGCGCCTCGTGGTACGGCTATCACGGAAAAAAGTTGGTCCCGGCGGTCATACAATATCATAACAGTCGTTAGTAGGGTTGGAAGTCCTCATAACTGCACAGCGACGCCTATAATTGGCCTAACGGCTGTTGGCTGAGTGCGAATTAAATAAAATAAAATAAAATAAGTTAAAAGAAATTAGCTGTTTTCGGCCTTGAGATTGTTCAGTTAGCTAAAAGTAACCCACTCTAAAAAAATCTCAACGAAAAATTACTTAATTTCCGAAAAATAGCACTTATTGTATTTTGATAATTTCAAAAAACTCCATTTTATAAGTAAGTAAAAATTACTCGGTATATATGATAGTGGCTGAATAGGTTTTTAGACGAGCACAAATTATTGGCGTATAAATTTTTTTTTGAAAAATCAAAAATAAAAATGTTTTCCATATTATGCCGACTTTTTGGGGGACACTGTATACTTTCACTATCTGCCACTGGAGTGCAGTGCGCGTATCGAAATAAGCAGAGGAGAGACGAAGTCCCTGTTAAAATCTTTGTATATATAAACATAGACTGCCCGCAACGGCGCAACCCCCACTTTTCCAATAGAAGGAATGTATAAGGAATCAGCCAAAATATGTAGAATCCATTTCAAGAGGCGAACTTCAAGTGTTGGTTAAATAATAGTCTGGCGGGATTAGGGGAAACCTCATTTTTATGTTGGCTTACAACGTGAAGTTGGCGTTGGCAGTCCATGTCTATAAACTCAAACGTTAAAATGAATAACGTCTTTGAATAAAAATTAGAGAAATAAATATACTTATACAAAATAATTAAAATTTTTACATTATTTAGAAAACTTCTAATTATTTTCAAAAAAATTAGAGCATATTATGTGCATATATTGCAACTTTGGGTGCACATACTCAAAAAAATTTATGCATATATATGCGCATATTTTCGTACATTTGAGTGCATATAATTATCAGCTTTAAATATAATATTCTTAATCAGTCTACTGACTGAACTTACTCGAACTCACTCAGAAATACTTGTACGTTACCACTGCATGGCCTATATACGTTAATTACTGCAGTTTTTATGTCTTGTATAATAATACCGGCAAATTCAGCATGTAGTTCAATACAGTAACTCGTTAGTGCTAGCGGCTTGTGTTTAAAATGTTTGAAAGACACTGGACATTACAGTGAAAAATAGATAAGAAGGTAGAATTAACATAATTAAATTTACTTAATCTGGAGGGAGTCACTGATCCTGGTGATTTTCTTGATCTCGTACCCATTTGACTTGCTATATCTTCTCCACATCGGTCCTCTTGTGAAAAAATCGGATTATTTTTACACCCACCGGCTATATGTCTGGATTTAGGGCTTTACCAACATAAGCTTCATTTATACATAATTTAAACGATGATTAAATTTGAGGGAACCTAAAATTTAGTTTTTCACATATAGAAACACTAAAATGCGGAGCCACATGTTTTATCACTTGTTCTTCAGTAGTTTCGCGTGATAATCTACACACATGTAAGGCCACAGTTTTGGGAGCAGCTTTCAGAGTAGAAACATTGATTGCAGAGTTTTCTTGAGTAGGTACCCATTATGGGTCGGTTTTTTAGTAAGCGTTTTCTTTTTGCAGCAACCCATTGTTCTTTATGTTTGTTGTCATTTAAAGCAATAATATTCGTCTATGATGCATGCGTTTCAACATTTAAGATTGCAGACAAAACTTCTTCAGCGGTTATTTTATTCTGAGTTTTATTTACTTTTGTGAGTGCAGTATCCATAATATTACCTGCTTCGGGCTTGACTTGACTTTTCATTTTTAAATCCGCACTTTTTGTTGGCGGTGTCCTCGTTGATATCGCATCAAGTGCAGGTTTACATGCACTAACACGGAATCCTTTACTTATAGAATTTAGGTTTATTTGAATATTTAGTAATTTAATTGTATTCCTCAGTTCGTTAATCAACTCATCTTTTTGATTAATAACGTATTTAACTGAACGTACGTCAATTTTATTTTCGGCATCCACAACGAGTTCTCCACAAGCTTAAAAAAACTCATTATTGGATACGTCGTCATTATCGCAGCAAATCATCACTTCGATGTCGTTTTTCTTCAAAAACTGTACATTACGCAATTTAGCGCAACTATGGTGATAAAACAAATGACTCTTTTCACATTTAACGCCATTTACTTACTTACTTAATCCTGTTGTCTTTCTACCTTTTTAGGTGTAAAGACGTTTTTGTGGGTGGGTTACTACATTGGTTTCCTTCGACATAGTTCTTTCCATCCTTTTCTGTCTTGCGTCTTCTGTCTCACTTCACTCCAATTGATATTACGTTTTCCGGCTGCTATTTTTACTTCCTCTGTCCATGACTTTCTCGGTCTCCCTTTTTTCTTTTTTCTTTTTTCTGTAGGTCTTGTTAAGTCATTTTGCGGTTGTAGATGCTTAATTGCATTTCACGCCTTTAGGGCAATTTGTTGCTAGGTTAAAACCATTTTCAATCTTTGCGTACAAGTACAATCTTATCTTCCGCACATTTGATTCGGGTCATTTTGGTATTTTAAATAGCCACCTAGGCTTTAGGGCAGCGTGCCCGTATGCTAAACCCTTTTAGTTCTTTATTTGGCTCCATCGCCTAATTCCAGAATCATGATTTCGACATACCCTGTATATATTATGCCACCACACGCTTGCCCAGAACGTATCGTGTGACTCACGCCCGACTCCCTGAGCGTTCCAGCCGTGGCCTATTAGCCTATTTCGAACCGATTTCAGGGCAAGTGTGCCAGTTTTTCAGGACTGATTCCGTGGTGCGATGCTCACCTTGGGTGGGTGTCGTAAAGTTCTTTTAATACCGTAACAGTCTTTGCTTCATATACCTTTCTTACTGTTCTCTCTTCTTCCATCCTTATAACGTGACCGAACCATCTTAATTGCCCTTCTCCAATTGTATGTTGGGTTGGCTTAATTTTTAGGTTTTCTCTAAATGTCGTGTTTCTTATTTTGTCTTTTCTTGTTTTTCCCTCTATCTTTCTAATGTATGTCATTTCGATGGTTTGGATTCTGCTTTTTTGTTTTTGTGTAAGTGACCATATCTCTGAACCATAAATCAGAATTCGTGTGGCTACTGTCTTAAATACTTCTACTTTTGTTTCCTGTGGGATTTTTTTATAGGAATTGGTTCTTAATTGCATTAAAGTCTTCCCGCCGCCCCTGTTCTTTCGTCAATTTCCTCATCTAATCTTGCCTCTTGGGATATTACCGAACCTAGATATTTGAAGCTTTTAACCTGTTCCAGTTTCATCTCTCCTATTGTTATCTGATGTGTCTTCTCATTCCTGCTTACTATCATTGTTTTTGTTTTCTCCTTGTTAATCTTCATGTTAATAGAATCCATACAATTGTTATATATGTTCAGGTTTTCCTTCAAAGTTTTCTCATCTCTTGCTATTAGAACAATATCATCCGCATACAGTATTTCCGATATTTTTACATCCTGCATCTTCCAGTGCCCTACTTTATATTGTTTTATTATTCTTTTGGCTTTTTTAAATCCGTTGTCCAGTACTACTGAGAACAGTAAGGGGCTGAGTATACATCCCTGTCTAATGCCTTTTGTCGTTTCGAACATCTGCGATTTCTCTTGCCTGACTCTTACATAGTTTTTGGTTTGCTTGTACAAGGCTTTTACTCCTTGTATCCACTTTTTCTTTATTTGCCGTTCTTCTAATACTTCCCATATATATTTTCTTTCTACTTTGTCAAAAGCTTTCTCTAGGTCGCTAAAACATAGATGTATGTCCCCGTCTTCTTTGATTGCCTTTTCTGTTACTTGTCGTAATATGAAGTTTGCATCTGTCACTCCTCTGTTTTTTATAAAGCCCTCTTGTGAATCTTTCAACGTTTCTTCCAACTTTTCCCTTATTCTCTTCTCAAGCACCCTCGCGTAGAGTTGGCTTACTGTGCTTAGTAAGGTAATCCCCCTGTAGTTATTGCAATCTTTCCGGTCTCCTTTTTTGTGAATCGGCGTTATTATCCCTACTTGCCAGTCTTCTGGTGCTTCTCCCGGGTTCATGACTTTGTTCATAATTATTTTTAGTGTTTCTATTATTTGTTCTTTACCTGCTTTTATATCATATCTGGCGTTATCTGGTCGTATCCTGGTGCCTTACCTACTTTCAGTTTTTTTATAGCTTCTTGCATTTCTTCTGTTGTTCTGTCATCCTCTTGAGGTTGGTTTATTATCCTAGTTTTGTCTTTTACTGTTTCTTTTGTGTTGACTTCCGCCGATGTTATGTCCGTTTCTTCTAGTAGCTCTTTGAAGTAGTGTCTCCACCTCTCCATGATTTCTTCTTCGTTTGTGAGTAGTTCTTCATCTACATCTTTTATGTTCATAAGCATGCTAGTTTTATTTTTTCTCGCATTTCTAATGCCCCAACGAATATTTTTTGGTTCTCCTTATATGCCTTTTTCATTTTTTCACCAAACTCTGCCCAGGACATCTGTTTTTCTTCCTTGACTAATCTTTTGACTTCTCTTCTTTCTTTTTTGTATTTTTCATAGTCCGTCATTATTTTAGTGCTTAAGTATTTTTTCCAGCTTTGTTTTTTCCTTTTAATTGCGTCTTTTATATTCTCTGACCACCAGTGCGTTCTTTTGCTTTGTGAGTTTGTTATTCTTGTTGTTCCGCATGTTTCCTCTGCTGCTGTTAGTATGCTGGTTTTAAAGTTTGTTCACATCTGTTCTAATGTCTCTTGTGTGTTTATATTTTTCATTTTTTGTTCTAGTGTTTCCTGGTACTTAATATGTACTGTGGTTCCCTCAGTTTATAGTCTCTAACCTTTCTGTTTACGATCTTCCCTTTGCTACCTTCTTCTGCTGTGATGTTTCTACTTTCCCATTTCACCACCACTAGAAAGTGGTCGCTTCCGATCTCGTACCCTCTTTTGACTCTTACGTCTTTAATTTTTCTCCTCATATTTTTACTTACTAAAAAGTAGTCTATAATTGATCTTTCATTCCTACTCTTTACCTCCCTTGTGAATTTATGTATGTCTTTATGTTGGAAGTGTGTATTGGTAATTATCAACTCGTTTTCTACACAGAAATTTAGTAATCTTTCTCCATTTTTGTTCTTGACGTTTTGTCCATATTTTCCTAAGCATCCCTCGACTCCCTTTATTTTCGTTTTCTACTCTTCCATTTAAATCGCCCATTACTATTACATTACATTTACTCTCATCTATTTGCTTTTGTAGTTCTTCAAAAAATGTGTCCTTTTCTTCCTTTTTATCGTCTTCTTTTATACTAACTGTAAGTATTTTTTCATTTATACATTTTTCATTCTTCACGTATTTCATTTTGTCCTCTTTTACTATTAACTCTACTTCAGCTCTTGCGTGATCTTCTTTTCTCACTCCAGACCATATCATCCAAAAACCATCTGCGAGTTTCATGATTCCATTCCCCTTTTTCTTTGTTTCTGTGATTCCCAGATATTCTATTTTGGTGTTCTGTAATTCCTTTATCAGTTCAACTCCTTTATCAGTTCAACTCCTTTACCAGTGAAACTTTTTATGTTCCATGTTCCCATTTTGTTATATTTTTCCTTTCCTTTTCCTTCTTCCTCGTCTGCTTCTGTCTGGATCTTTGCTGTTATATTACGCTGCCTCTTTTTATTGTGCTCTTCATTTATTTTATTTTTGTTTTCTTCCCGATTCGTTTTACGATTGTTATTCCTTCTCATTACCTTTTTCGTAGCCGCTTTCGTTACCGTTTTTCCATCACCTTCGCCCTTTAATAGTTTTTTGAGCCCTGATTTTTTATCTTGATCAGGTTACCTTCTTTTCCCTCGGACCATTCATACTTGGTGTCGTCTATCTCAATTTTCTTTTACCATACTTTGGCTTTCTTTCCTTTTGCCTTCTCTTCCCTTGCCATCTTTCTTAGTGCCGCTTGGATTCTTTGTTCGTCTTGTGTCAGGTTACATTCAATGTACCTACATTTCTCGTTGCCCTAGTCTGTTTTTTCTCTTTAGGACCTCGAGTTTTTGTTCCAAATTTGCCATTTTCGCCACCGTCAGTTGCATTTCAGGCTTTCCCACCTGGCATGCTTCCTCGATGTCTGTTAATACTTCTTCTTCCTTCATAATAAATTCCTTTATTTCATGTTTAATTATCTCCTTACTAAATTCTATTCCCCTGATAAGTAAGTTATTTTTCTTCTCTTTTCTCTCTTGCTTTTCCAGGCGATTCTTCATCTGTTCTATTTCGTAACGTAAAGTTGGTTTTTCTCTCTCCCATTCAACTTCCTTCTTTAAAGATTCTTCCTTCAATACTCTTATTTCTTCGCCATATCTTTTTAACTGTTCGTTTATAGTGCCAATTGCCGTGTTTGTGCTGCTGGTATCGTCCTGTATGTCTTTTATTTGGTTCGACAAACCCTTTATCAGTGTTTCTAAATTTTCCATGATTGTTTTCGTCTCTTCCTCTTGATCTTCTGTATCTGCTATATTTGCTTGTGGTGATCTTTGTTTTTTTGCTCCTTTTAAATATGCTTGTTTCTATTTCTGCCTGATAATCTTTTTGTTGTCTTTTCCTTTTGATAATTAAGTCTGTTATTGACCCAGTACTGTTTGATCTGTTACGTTCTTCTGTCATTTAATTTATTTACGAATTTTTATGTTTTGTGTTCCACTACTGATTTATCTCCGTTTCGTGGAAAGTTATTTTTATTTTATTGTTGTTTTTTTGACGCAGCCTAAATATACACGCTTATTAATCTTATTATCGTACAACAGCTGTGCGCGGGTTCGCCAGGCAGTTGACTCTACCCTGACTCATGATATAAATACAAGGGTATGCTCAAGCGCAGCTTTTCTCAACGACCAATGTGAAAGCGTGAACCAGACTACGTCATCAATAGGCGGCAATTTAAAAGTTACGTTTTAAAAGTCTCCCGGAAAAATCGTATTTTGCATTTGTAAGGGTCAAGTTAATGGTGAAATGGAGGGAAATCGTACGCAATTGTAATAAATGCTATTTTTCGTGTGAATAATACGCGGTTTTATTGATTCTCGTACATTATAACTCTTTTCCGCACCACCACTGAGGTAGAGTCTCAAGCGCATTTTTTACGTGGTATCCCCAGTAGGTATAATCCACGGGCCTGAGGAAGTGTTTTTCGCTCTGAGCATATCCTCGCTGAATAAAATTGTCAATTAGTCTTACATATAAAAACCCACACAGGAGAAAAACATTATAGTTGTTCTATTTGTGATTATAAAACTGCACGAAAACGCGATTTAGTTGGACATGCACGAATCCACACAGGAGAGAAACCGTATAGCTGTTCTGTTTGCTATTTCAAAACGGCACAGAAACAAGAATTTCATTTACTTACATGTAGATGCATTTGTGTTTTCTTTGCATACTGCAAGCCAATATTGTTCAGAAATTACATCATTCTTTGGAAACCTGAAGTAACTCACTTTTCTATCATTCCTGGTGTTATTCCTGCAGCTCTTTACACTGCACACTACCACGCTCTCGTAGTTTTTTTGTCGTGTTTGATGGTGTTTAATAATCTGAGGAAACTATTCATTGTCTACTTGATAATGTACTATGTACGTACTCGCGCGCATTTCAGGTTATGAGGTTAGGCATGATATAAATGAGGTTAGGGTTATCGACGTGCAATGCGTGCAACCATCGCCCAACATGCCGAAGCCCTCCTGATATACCCGAGACCATGATAACATGCCCGAGACCTTACGAATGTGACGTCATGTGGTTCACGTGCGCAGTGGGTTACCGCCTCTTGAGCATACCCTTGTATTTATATCATGCCCTGACCGATAATACGCGCAGACACGTGCGGCCATGCGGCGTTCGGCCCTAACCCCGCTTGCGTTTATAAATTGCGTTCGTCTGCAACTTCTGTTTTACCCCACTGTCGTCACTTCCTTACACATTTTCACTCTGTTGCCCTATTTTAACCAACTCTTGACACTAATGGTCACTGTGTGAATTTACGCGAGATAAAGCCCGAAATACGAGAAATTTATCGTCGCTTCACACATTCATGACCTTTCCGTACGCTCGGCACGACTCCTAGGTACTTAATCTCAGGGCCGTAACTAGGCAAACGTTTATTGTAGGCAGCCAACATTTTTGCGCCCCTCAGTACACTAAGGATATATGCGACAAAAATACTAATGTTACTGTATAACTTCTACATTTATCTCCAGATATATGATGGAACGTATTCAAAACGAACAGATAGGTATTTAAAAATAAATCCAACATTTTTAATTCAAAAGTTTTAAAACAACTAAATGTTAAAACAACTCAACACAAATAAAATAAGAAAAATACAATTCGAATAAAAAAGGACATTATTATTTACTCAGTAGAACATTTTACAAATCCCTAGGTATATATAAACGTTTGGTGTACCTGCGTCTCTGCGTCATATTTTCATCGGCACCGATCAGGCGCATTTCGCCCACAATCGGGACGCCACTGCGTCATTTATAAGCCAACGATAAGCATATGCAATGTTTTTTTAAATTTCCAAATTCATATTATTCGCATTACCAAGTGTTTCGGTAGTATTAACAGCATTACGGTATTTTTTACCTATTTTGTAGATAATTTTGAAGGCTCCAACCATAGCTCGATCTAGAAAAATTGTTTTTCTTACAGGCGCTTTCTGTATTAAAGATGTTGATAACATTTTCTTTGGTAACTTTTTTATGTAGAATTCAATTTTAAAAATGCAAAAATTATTTTAATTAGAATAAGACCCCCTATGTGGTGCGCTCAAAAGCTAATCAAGTCATGTCAATATGTTAAAATAATACAATATGAACAAATAATTACATAGTGTTGAGCGAACATGTTTATTATATGAACATAGAATAAGGTTCTATACTCACAACCACACTGTTACACCGTCTTGTAGTGATCAATATATTGAAAACGTGAAGCTTTTTCCGTCGACACCTAGTATGGGCCTTGCATCAGGCCGATTTCGGTAAGTCTTTTTTTAATAACAAGCTGCCACCGTGTATACTCGCAGAAGTGTCCTAAGTTGGACCAATTCTAGCAGGCAAGTGATTGTAGCGAAAAATGCTATAGTAGTGGAACAAGTAAGCTCTCGAAATCGGAGTGTCGTGCTGATTGTTGCAATGGGTCACTGTACCAGCGATGAACCCAAAGCAGTGAATGTATAATATGTGTAATCAGTGGACGCGCTCCAACAGTTGTTTGAAATTTAAATTAGTTTGTCGCCACTACTGTATTACATTCAGTTTTAAAAATGCATAAATTGTAATAATTAGAATAAGGCCAACTATGCGGTGGGATAAAATACTAGTAATTCTAATAGTGATTGATATTGGGGAGAGTTTTAAACAAACGCCGTTCCAAACTGGTAGATATATAACATTCCTTTTGAAAATTGAATGTGTATCAACCAGATTGGGAGCACTTTGCATTATTATACTTAGCATTATTTAGGCTACAATCGTCAATATCACAATTAATTTGTTTAGAAAACTGCCCACTTGTTTATTTGTTTTTTTATTAAGGAGGTTGGGGCGTTACGTACTGGACGAATAGAAAATCGTAAAAAAAATATATACTGTAGAAAAGTGCATTTAAAAACTCCCCTATAAATTTGAAGAAAATTGTCTCGTCAGAATAGGAGAAAATAAATCGTAAAATTGTGTAAAAATACATGGGCTCTTATGGGCGGAAACTTTCGGGACGGTTAAAAAAAAAAGTAAACGAAGAAATGTTGATGAAACACTTTGCACAACCAAATGCAATATTCTCCGAAGACACTGGTAAAATTTGAACTCGATTCACTCGCTGAATTTGTTGCATTAGTGAAAAATATATCGTTGTGCACTAAAAATGGCTCCGGTCGGCCTGCCTGACACTTTTATGCGGCAACGCTGCGAAGTCTCACGCCCATATTCATAGTCGTTCGCCAGCGGATCGCCGGCGACTCGCCAGAGTTTCGTTATGAATAGTATGTTGGCGGAACAGTGCCGCCAACATACTATTCATAACGAAACTCCGGCGAGTCGCCGGCGATCCGCTGGCGAACGACTATGAATACGGGTGTCAGCTTTCTCAGCGCTTCATGCGCAAGCGAAATACGTATGTCGGATTAATTGAATACTTGCTACTCCCCAAGAACAGCTTTAGAATTAACGTGGTATATTTTACGTTGAACATAGCCGTCAGAATAAGAGTAACCAATCGTTGGCACAGTACGAACTGTCAAACAGACATGGCATCGAATTTTGAAGAGACTTGCCAGACCACGGCGGCTTTCATTTTCTATGCACGATAACGACAAAATTTGGTCGCAGACAAGGCATTTCAAGTTTTTGGCTAACACCGGAATGTCAACGGTTCTCCGGCCTTCTACTCCGTGCGACACGCTATCTTGCACAATTTCGTCGCGGCTTTATGCGCGTTTAGAAGCATGCACGATTGACGCAGCTTCTTCCGATGCAACAACTCATTGTTGACAGCGTATTATAGGTTAGAGTGCCATAAGAGCAGTAGTGCCAAGCAAAAGTTTCATTCAAACGACTGGCAACGTTGACAAACTTCAGCGTTTAATTTATTCAATTCGAAACTACATTTTGTCTGTAAAAAATAGTTTCTCATTGCTATTACAGGTACAAAATCGTAAAAAATATTTAAAAACCATACATTCATCTTTACTATGTACTCAAAAATGAGAAAAACATTAACTTTATTTGTCTCTCTGAAGTTGGCAATGCCTGCCGTAGTATATGCATTTACCACAGGCCAACCCCCTTACGTCGCGTCCCGCACAGGATTGCCCCAACCTCCTTAATACGAGAGAAATTCTTTTTATTTCCAGTACCATTTTGGCGCCCCTTGCTGCTTGCGCCTGTAGGCAGGGGCCTACTCGGCCTATACCTAGTTACGGCCCTGCTTAATCTAACACCATTTACGACATTTTTATTACATCTCTTACAAGTTGAGCTCAAGGATTTTTTATAATTATTGCAGAGTTGGAACACAAAAATTTATGAAAGCCCAGTTGCCAGCCTTGTAACTTTAATATACGAAATTACCAAGTGTATGAATCGATTGTTATCCTGTATATCAGACATCCATTGCATAGTTGTACCTATATTTCTCCAATGCAAAAAATTGTTATTGAAGTATGTAAATCTAAGTTATTCGCAATTTGAATATTTAGATTCTGCTATGGGTGTCTTTTCTTGGTTTAGTACGTGTTATTGGCACCGAGGATATTTAAAAGTATTAATACCGATACTGTATATACAATTATAATACAATAAATATTGGAAAGACCTAAGAGATAGAGGAACAAGGTCAACACATCACCATGACACACACCTCACACAATGGTTGCTGCGCAAGCACAAAAGGCGCTCTCCAACTCTGTTGGAAAGCATCTATCAGGTAGATACATACCTACTTCAGTACAGTAAATGCTTTATTTTATTACAGAATTTCCTGTTGGTGGCCAAGTACCATGGACAATCAAACAGATATACCTGACGAAATATTGGAGCAACTGCGATGTTCCCAATGCAAGAAGTATTTGTCCTGCGGTCCAGTTCGATCACTTCTTGATGGAACCTGTATTTGTGGTCGATGTTCTCCTCTAAATACCACCACAGCAGTCCACAGAGTGTTGCCACTGGAACTTGCGCTGAAGAAAATTCCATTACCATGTTGCTTCAAAGAGCAAGGGTGCAAAGAGTTCGTAATTTTTGATCAAGCTATCGAACATGAGTTAAAATGCTTGTATCGGCTATTTCCCTGTCCATTACGTTCGCTTCTACATTGCACTTGGAACGATTCAGCATTAGAAATCCAGGACCATTTTACTGAAAACCACTCAAGTTGTCTATTAGATAATATAAGCTTTACCATCGAAGTTGATCAAAATTCTCAGGGAACTTTTGCAGCGGTAGACAAAGGTGTAGTTTTCTTGATTACATATTTGTACCAAGCCGATTCACGTAATCTGAATTATGATGTTAGATATTTTAATAGTACAGGTTCCGCATCCGTTTTATACAACGTCCAGCTTTCTAGCGATTTGCCCACCAAATGTAACATGAATTTAAAGAAAACTCCATGTTCATTGGTTGATGAAACGTTCAACAACCCAAGCAGTGTTTTAAATTTAAGCAAATATTTGGAATGCTTTGACGATCCCATTAAAGTGAAGGTGAACGTTAACTTTGAAGTAAGCAACCTGGCCCAAAAAGCAGTTGATGAAACTGTACATATAGACTACAACAAACTTGATACACTCCGTTGTGGAAGGTGTAGGGCTTATCTAGCACTTCCCGTTTTCGATGAGGAAAAGGAAACTATTTGTTGCGACTGCGCACAAAGATTACGCATTTCCACAGAGTCAACTGATGCAAAATTGCAGAAACGTATAGCGGAAACAATCTATCCATGCCGATGGCGAAGGTGTAGTTTTATAAGTAAAGGCGATGCCATTACAGAACACGAAAAAAGTTGCCATTTGCGGGATTATCAGTGTTGTATTCCAACTTGTTCATCATTGTACACAATAGCTACTGCAAAGGAGCATCTAGAAAATCATGGTGCAAGGTATATGCACAATAATACGTACACAATATCATACAGAAAGAGCGAAAAGCCCCAAATGCAGTTTATGATTGACAATAATAGACTTTTCGTGTTTGAGCATAAGATGATAATGTATTACAATAATCCATACCATCAAATGTGTGTATTGTTGGATTCATTTGTAGATCACCAAAAAATCATACATCTTGAACACGAGCACTGCAAAGTTAGATCGAGGAAATATCGTTTAGGTATTAATGATACTGTGCATATACCAAATTCTCAACTTCCATCTTGTTTTTTAAAGGACGATTTATTATATGGTAAGTTAAGTTGTTAATGATATGTGGCTACGACAATATTTGTTATGAAAATGTCAAGTTATTTGATCGTTACACTAGAAAATATATGTTATATGTTGGTAGGTACGATTAATTTAATCGAACAATAGTGTTCTTTATTTCTAAAAGAGGTAGGTATATGAAAACTCCAAACAGAACTGTAATTCTCTATGGAATTTAAAAACTAAAGCATAAGGAAATTCCATCAACACTTGATCAGTTATCCTTTTATTGTGGGTCCTTATGAATTATTTTATAATAAATGGGGATAATTGTGTGAACTTCTAAGAAGCTAAATGCAACTTCTTTAGGGTAAAACTTCAGAGTTAAAATGGTTTGTAACTACGATGTAAACATTTAACATTATTTTACAAAGCTTAAAAATATTTTGTGTATGCGTTCCAATCTTCTTTATGTTATAGCGTGTAGTAGAGTCCGCCCAACGTAAGATAGGGACAGGCACGTCATCATTGCCAGGGTGTGCAGTGGTTTGGCGATTATCCCGATGGGCAATGGTTAGTTAGCAACGGCACGTTTTTAAATAGGCTTCCTGTTACCAGGGGGTTTAGTAGTTGATAGGATACGCGATGAGTTTACTTGTATCCGTGTACGCCACTGCCAATTCTTGAGGCGCGTGACGTAACAAAAATCCGCGCAGCCGAACTGTGACGTGCCTGTCCCTATCTTACGTTGAGAGGACTCTAGTTATTATATTTGTTTTATATTTTATATTATTATTATTATTTGCAATAATCATACTTATTTGTTCTGTATTATATGACTTATTATATAAAATGAAAATAAAGAATTGAATTTGATTGAATTTATTATTGTAAACAATAGTAGTACGTAAAATGCAGAAGTTCAGATGTTGATCCCTATTTACTAAGATTTTGCCATTAACATCTTAGTATAATCATTTGGTGGCTGTTCATCCTATAAGAAAAATCATTCAATACCAATGAATGGCGAAGATTAATTGTATTTGACAAATGTTATTGTACTCCCAGTATTTGTAAAATTCCAGTTATTTACAAGGGTTAGTGCTTTGATTCCTTTTAAATATGTGTGCTTCTACAATAGACGTTAAGAAACGACTACACATTAAAATGGATCAATAGGCAGGAGAACCGGTCCTTGGATATACCTACAGTTATGGATAGGGTATTCCATAAACCCATTTGGTACAAGTTGGCTAAATAAGAAAAAATATACCATCAAAAGCCCAAAAATATATTGCAATTTTTTATAATTCACAATGTTGCAGGGTTGGCATGATTTTCCCCAGCCTGAAAAAACCCAGTGGGTTTTTTTTGCTAAAACACACCTGAAAACCCCCGTGGGTTTTTTAAAAATTGACAAAAAAGTATTCTTAATCTGTAAGTGGTATCAAATCTTCCATCAACAATTTCAATTATTTTAGTAGTAGTAAATCATGATTTTTTCAAACGGGAGATTTTTGCAGAAATATCCGTTTTGTGTCTTCTGATTCAGAAACGTGGTTTTCGAAGCGATGTGAGTCTGCGAGTCTTATCAGTCTGTCTGCGTTCTCTTTACAGCCGAGATGTGTAACGGATCAGCCTGAAAATTTATACCGTCGTTTCTAATATAATTTCGAGAGCCTAGTGATTTCTGGTTAAAATGGGGCAACCGAAAGTGGCACGTTCAGGTTTTTATAATTGTTTAATAAAAATTCAATTTGATAGAACAGGATCATATTTTATGCAATTATCTACAATTTTCGTTTGAACATTTATTTTGTAGAAAGTATAGTTTTTGAAAAAATTGCAAAATTACATTTCTACCCAAGGTCCGTAAATCACGTTTGCTTTGTTCACGTCAGGTCATCTCATGTAATTTGGCAATGCGCAAATATGGCGGACAGTGGCGGTAAATTTAAAATGTCGATTAAATTGTGCACTTCTTAAAATGAAGAATTACGTTATAATTTGAGTACACGGAAATTACTAATTTCATATACGACTGCTACATTTACTAAAGATGCTGTAGTGGTAGTTTTCAACAACAATACTTACATAAAATTAATAGAAAACTATAAATTTAGACCCAAACAAATCCGTCACCCTTTTTCATGTCTCGAACATCAAAACGATTATAAATTTGCACTTTTTATTTTATTTGAAAGTCACAAAACATATTAACATTTAAAATCTTATTTATAACATTGACAAAAATAAGGTTTAATAAAACTTATGTAATACTAACAGACCGCATAGAACTTTTAGAAGCAAATGACTTGCGTTTTGACTTCCTTATCTCTTCTTTTAAATTGCGTGATTCAATTGCTAGTCTTAATGCAATGTAATTGCTAAGAACTATTTCAAAAGATTTGCAAGTGTCACAGTGTAGAAGAGGGACAATGGCAGTTTTAAATTTTAATTTAGTTAAATAAATTAAATGTCTACATAAATTGGAATGATTATTACATTTTTTGAAATGTTTAGACAGAAACATATCTATTTTTTCTATAGCACTATAAACATTATCAGCAGGATAATGAAGCTTGCCGTATGTTTTACAGTTAATAAGCGTTTCTCTTACATTCGCCTTAGGCTGGGATACAAATTTTCTTTTGCAAAATTGGCAAATCTTTTTTAATGACTTAAAAATAGCTGTCCCAAGTAAATTATTTATCACGTTTTTTCTTATTAAGCTGATGCGTCCTTCGGTATCACTATCCGAATCGGAATATGACAAATGTGAAGTTGGTACGCATTTATCTTCAGGCATTTTGTTAACTTTATCTTTTCGCTGTGATTTGAGTGGGATTTTAAAATAATTTATGTAATGCCTGTCAATATCATTTTCATAGCTTTTTCCTTTTTCAGAAGTATTATCGAGAAACTGTGACAGAGTAATAAGATTCAAAGCTCTTATTTTTGAAGTGCTGTAGGATTGCCATTTCCATGGCGCCTAAGAACTGAAAATAAGTTTTCCAAGCAATCTTGGTTTAACCTTGAAGTTAAAATGAAATTGTATCCCTTTTGAAATAGTTCCTCTAACAAAGATATTACATTTTTAGTAGATAAAATTACACCAGTTTGAACTGGTTTCCAGTGTCCATTGTCACCAATTTTGATGGTCTCTGCTAAACTAATAAAGCAGTTTAAAAAGGCAACTTTTTTTCTCTGTTCTTTTTTACAATGGCTGTTTTATGTACTCGGCTATTCAAAAAATCAAACCAAGTTCTTACTTCTCTTAAAAACCAAGCTGTTGTAAATGCAGAATTTGACATTAATCCCAATTTAACACAAGTTTCTATTGCAGATGCTGTTGAATAGCTGAATATATGGGCTGCAAATGATACACGCATTTTGTCAAAATTTGTTGGGTTTACGAGACGTTCAGTAATATGAGGTGCTAGTTTTAAACTAGAGTTTTTCTGAATATCATGCAGTTTTGTAATATATTTAAATTTAATGACATTGGAGGACAATTTTTCTCTAGTCACAATAACATCGGGAAGAATTATATTATGTGCCATCATAGCACTTCTCAAATTTTTAAGCAGATGAGGAATGTCGGCAAAGAAATATAGTTTTTCGTTTTGTCTAACTGGATGTGCAGTTCTGTTAACAATCCTGGATTAAACAATAATTTCTGAACATGCAGGCACAGAGTAGGGTAAGAGGGCAGTGGATAATTTAAGGTTCCTTGCATATATTTGTAGCCTTTCCATCCTACGGCAAATCTAAGTTGAATTGCTTTTCTTATTTGTTCTGGAGGCCATTTAAATTTTTTCTTCCCCTTAGCTAATATTGATGCTAAATCGTTGTCAAAATACGGATTTTTATGGATAATATTTTCCAAAATTTTATTTTTCTCGTTAAGCTGCTCAATTTGATTTTTTAACATCTCCACTTTCTTTTTTTGTAGTTCAAATTCGTTTTGAACTAATTCCGAGGCCTGATTAGTGTGTAATAAATTATTTAGTTTACGTTCATCACCATGATTACTTTGTGGCTTAGTCTTCGGAGAAATGTCGTTTTTCAAAATCGTTAAAGAAGTACATAATAAGAGGTACTAATTTGAAATCTTTTCAATTTTACTTACTTTCATTTTCTTCTGAAGTACTATTTTTTGGCTTACAGATAAAATCGTTGGAACTGAATTTGGTTTTAGCTTTTTTAATTTGTCCTGGCGATTTTCTTCAAACTGGTCATTTTCAAAGTATTGCTAAAATAGAAAATTACAATAAATTATAAAGTTACAGCTAAAAAATAGGAACAGTTATGTATATATAAACTTACCTCACATAAACGGGAATATTTAGTGGATTTCCAATTATCGCGCCCACAAAAACTTTCCCACACTATACGACGTTTCTCCTGCATGGGAAAAATGAATACTCTAATTCCCTTATGGAAACTATTGGAGCAATTTTTTGCTGCACACCCAGGCATATTGAAATGTCGTTAAATTGTATCAGTTAATACTGACAGTTTGTTTTGCAGTTGTCAGGTTAATGCGTCAAGATGACAAACTATGATCTAAATTCTGTTACGAACATACCCACATTTTAAATTTACCGCCACTGTCCGCCATATTTGTGCATTGTCAAATTACATGAGTACAGTGGCTATATACAAGACTGTGGCCATAGGGATGTCTTCGCCGCTATTGGTCGACGCGAATATCCGCCATTAACAGGCAAAATATTTAGTTACTTTTAAGTTGTTCTCAAAGAGGTTGGTAGAACCTGTTCATTTGGTTATGGAAGAAAATAAAACCTTTCAAATCTGACAATTGTAAATTGTCAGTGTCAAATAATTCATTAGCGTCGCAAGCGGGTCAAATTTTATCATCTATTGCCCTGAAAAACTAATATTCTGCACAGTATTTAAATGTGACAATTTATAATTATGCTATTGTTGTAATAGCACAAGATGCGTTCGACTTGGAATATATGATAAAGAGATTACATCGGTGCTACGATAAATGGAGCCTTAGCATAAGTTTAGAGGAAACGGAGTATTTAGTAGTCACCTCGAAAGCACAATATGAAGTCTTTATAAATGAAGATGTCGCAGTAAGACAAGTAGAAAGGTTTAAATACCTCGGTGCTACAATACAATCGATGAAAAAGGTTTGGGAACATAAGAGATCAGAACTCGAATAGTACAAAGTACTTAAAATCAATTTGATGGGACAATACTATCTCTAACAAAAACAAAAAAGAATAGGTAAAGTAATGGTAGAGTCGGTGCTATGTTATGGCAGTGAGGTATGGACTGTAACAGCGGAAATGAAACGAAGACTAAACACAGTTCAAATGGACGAAAAAGCGGAAAGGTATCGAGACGAGATAGAGTGACGAACGAGGAAATAAGACGCAGAATGGAGGCACCAGAATAAGTTGTGGACAGAATTGGAGAATGGAGGAGACGCCGTGGCTTATGAAGATCTATAAATGGTCGCCGCCGGTTAAGAAAAAAAGAGGTAGACCACGCAAACCGTGGAATGAGGGTATTCGGAGAGCCATGGAAGAAGACCAAGCACAGAACAGGGAGGTTTGGAGACAGGGAACAGGAAGACGGCATTTAGCTGTATTGTAAACTAGCATAACTGAAACCGGTTGTAAACTTCATGTAACACCTTAAAAGCACTACGAACGAACGCCAATGAGAAATGTCAATGTCCAAAAATAACACTGCACGTGTAACTAACATCAACTATAAACGGTTCAATAGTTATTTGCCAGATAGGAGGCCATGTTAGGGTGATGAATTTCACCCTGTAAATATGCTGTCAGTCATTAACAAAAGTTAGGTTATGCTCATTTTATATAAAATGATAACTTTATGTTAATGTACAAAACGTGGTTGCCAGATTTGGTTTTGGATTTTGTGCCACTTTTAGTATTGGTTAAGATAAATTTCATGAAAGACAAATTGCTGATTCTGAATACGTTTCATACTTTGTTGAGTAGGCATAATGGTATAATAAAAGTCGTTTTTTTATTGTAATTATAAATTGTATACAAAAATATTTAAATATTACAATTTATGTATTTTTTCGGTATAAATAAAGCTTTTACAAGCCACTTTAGGCCAATTGCATAACAATGT
Organism: Agriotes lineatus; assembly: GCA_940337035.1. Classification (NCBI taxonomy): domain Eukaryota; kingdom Metazoa; phylum Arthropoda; class Insecta; order Coleoptera; family Elateridae; genus Agriotes; species Agriotes lineatus. The sequence goes on from CALNHX010007531.1 coordinate 39,369, forward strand.
GTCTCCATTGTCCCTTATTGATGATTTTATTTCTCCAGTCTTCTATTCCTTTCCTTGCTATGTCTTCCATTACTGCCTCCTTCCACCTATTCGTTGGTCGCTTCTTCTAGTTTCTTGCGCTCTGCCTTCCAATACTATCTTAGTAGCTCTTCCATCTGGCATTCTCTATATATGCCCAAACCATCTTAACCTTCGAGCTTTAATGAAGTCTACTATATTTGGCTCTCCATACTTCTTTTGTACCTCTTCGTTTGTAAGTCTTCTCCAACCATCATCTGTCCGAGTCCCTCTAAATATTTTTCTCCGCATTTTTCTTTCCCACCTACTTATCGTATCTTGGTCTGCCACACTCATCGTCCATGTTTCACATGCCTACGTAGCTGTGGGTAGAATTACAGTCTTATAAGTCGTAGTTTTGCATTTCGCGACATTTGTCTTAAGGACATTATACTATTTAACGCGCCCGGACATCTCGTAGCTTTTATTAACCTTGATTTAATTCCTTGTGTGTAATTTAAGTTTTCAGAGATTAATGTTCCTAAGAAAGTAAACTCCTTAACTCGTTCTATTCTCAAATCTTAATATTACGCCATTATTATTGATTTCTTTATTTTTTCCATTAGGTACTTCTTTATTAAAGCTGCTGAATATTGTCCAGTGGAAGTTGAAGAATGGATTTTTTTTAAATATGGCCACAGAAGAAAATCACAGGGAGTTAAGTTACAAGACCTCGGGGGCCACACTGTAGACATGTTTTGTCTAATAACTCTGTTTTTGTAAAACTCTTTAAGTAAATTTATGCCCCATCTTATTGAAAGTACGTAACCCGTTTGTAATTCATTGTCACGTAACTCTTCAAAAAACGGCGACAAAATTTCAGTATGATATGGTTGTGCATTTAGAAAACCTAAAATTTGAACTATTAAAATAAAATTTAATCGTTTTACTGCACTCAATTACCTTAAAAAAATATAGGACCTATAACTCTTCTTTTACTAATTGCAGCCCAAACCCCGATTTTTTGTGGGTGAAGCGGTTCTTCAAAATAAAAATTGGGATTCTCAGCGCTCCACATCCTCATACTTTGTGAATTAATATAGCCAGATAAATAGAAGTATGCCTCATCAGTAAAGAAAGTTTTCTCAAACGCATTATCGTTATTTCCTAAATTATTGATAAACCAGTTACAAAATTCCAATCTAACCGGAGGATCGTTTGGCAGCAGTTCCTGATACACTTGCAACCGGTAAGAAAAATAATGCAAATTGCTTCTTAATATCCTATGAGATGTTGAATATGAAACATTTAATTGCTGTCCTAAATGGCGAACAGATACGTGTGGTTGTTCTTGCACAATTTGTCTCGTATTGTTAACTACTTCTTCAGTGCGTATGTTGCAAATAGTATGTATCATTTTTAGGTCGTGGGCCAAAAGGTTTAATTTCAAAATTGTTCCGCCCCATAATATTTCTAATAGTTCTTTCAGATATCTAAAACAGTACAAAGCCGAAAATTAAAGCAACAATTAAGTTTTATACATAAATACTTGCATCCCAAAAGTCACTAAGCCGAGCAAAGATTTCAGTTTCACTGAGGTCGGGCCTGTCAGCTTTATAATGCCTGTAAGCCTTTGTAATTTAAAGTTTTGTGTCACCTTTAATGACTTTTGGCATATTTACTTTAGTACTACAATTTGTTTGACAGATAGATATCCATGACGGCGATGTCCATACATATTATGCCTAGTGGCAAACAAAGTATGAAAGGACTGGCAACATTGCATGTTTAACCTCAAAATGTCAAATTAGACACTTTCGTGAGCCTCCTGTACATAACAGCTGCTTCTGACAAAGTGTCAGAAAGAGTTTCTAGGGAGTTTTAGTTTTATTAAACATAAAAACAAAATTCCATGTCTACCTACTTGGCAAATAACTATTGAACGGTTTATAGTTAAAATAACTAGCGCCAAAATAATGACCACTCAAAAACGTTCGATTATTTCGAAAGGCACTGTATATCTCTATGCTCAAATTTGCCTGTTAATGGCGGCCAACAATCGTATGGCCACACTGTCTTGTATATAGTCACTGTAACATGACATGACCTTATCTGGACATAGCAAACGTGATTTACGGACCTTGATTTCTACCCACCCCGGCCGGAAAATAGGTTACCATGACAGCGGCTGGGAAGTAGTCATTTCTCGACGACTGTCATGGCAATAAATTTTTTCGGTTAAAATCAATTTTTGCAATTCCTGATTAGAATAAAGTACAGTCACTTTATATAAACAGTCTGACTATATGAAATGTCACTTATGACATAAGACATAAAATAGCACCTCCAGTAGCGGGTCAAAACCAGTGGCGGGATTGGGGTTGGGAATTACTAATAGTTTCATTAAATAAATGCTTAGTATAACCAAATATATTACTAAAAAGTAAAATAAACAATGTCATATCAATGAGAAATTATAAATTTGATGCACAGTCAGTGCTCACTGCTCATATAAATAATAATAAATCTATCAAATTTCAAATGATCACAAAACTAATAAAACAGTGGATATAATAAACTTTTCTAATTGATGGAAAGTTGCAATATGTTTTACATCAATAATATGCATTTTATTTATATAAAATGCTTTTACATTTAGATTCTGACCTTTTATATATTATTCTAATACGCGCGATTAACCTGTTTAGTCACAAGTGCCGTTTTTTAAATTTCTAGAACAGCTTTTCATGTTCAAACATATTTTTGCATTCAAGTGCACAATACTGCATACCTAAAAGTGCAACGTCGATAAAATCAGTTTTTTGGACGTATGTACCCGTACTTAACGTTTCTGTCACTGTTAATGATATTTTAAAATTTGGACAGTTGTTTATAAAGATATTGATATTTTCAATGGTTGTAGGGTCCGAAGCAGACGACGAGAAAGTAAATAATGTCTGAATAGCATTATCCGAAAGGCTTTTTTGCCATCAGCTCGTGCTTTCTCACAAAACAATCTAGAAAATGCTTATCTCAGCTGTTTCTAAAAATTATGATGTAAAACATTTACTCCCTAGAGATAAAATAAGACAAAAAACTCCCTAGGGAGTTTTCATTATGACTGACACAACAATTATGTCAAATTCGAGGCTAGCAGGTTAGGTTTTGCGTCAGTTTGTGTCAAAACTGACGCAAAACCTAACCTGATAACCTCGAATTTGACATAATTGTGAGCTCTTGTCATAAAGACTTACAGTGCCACCAACTTTAAAATTTACCATAGGCTACTAATTTTAAAATAATTGTAACTAAAATGTCATTAAATGACGTTTAAAAAAACAGGTTTTTCGTTTTAAATCTTCCTGCAACGTGAAAAAAATAGTATATGCAACTCGAAGAGACTGCTATTTTGCTTTGCCCTCGAGTCAAAAATTGCACCTCAGCAAAATAACGCATTTCTCTCCCTCATTGCATAATCTACTATTTTACTTCCTTTTGCAATAAAGGAAGTATTGGATTCACCCCAAAAATTCGAAATTGATTTTTCAACAGATCTTCACGTTTTAGAGTCCCCTGAACCCAAAAAACGTTTTTTTTTTCATTGGTCTGTCTGTCTGTCTCTGTGTCTGTCTGTCTGTGAACAGAATATCTCAAAAATGAAAAGAGGTATGGCGTTGAAACTTCATATGTAAGTTTTGTGTACCATGTAGATGAGACAGCATTCTTCTATAGTAAAAAATGGGGGAGGAAATCCGTATGTTGTTAATGAGTTAGCCACTGAACCGGTTTTTGATTTTAAAGAACTGTGCACCAGTGCACCACTATGAAAAGTAACTAAATAAAACAAATGAAAGCGTTTCATAATCCATAATCGGTTATCAGTTACGAAAAACTTTTCGTACACTATGAACTACTTCAATAAAGACAAAACAACATTGTTAGAGCTGTGCAGAAAGAATTTGATAAAAAAAGGGGCAACACAAAAGGTACTAAGATTTGGCTGCAGTAAATGGAACTCCTGAAACCGAAAACTTGAAAGAGCACGTTAAAAACTAAAGCGTTTTAATAATCGATGCTTCTAGATACTAAGTACGCATCATTACAGTTCAAAAGTACTTACATAATAAAAAAAATTAAATTTGAATTATGGCTTCTTTCCGTTTTTATTCCTTTTGTAACCAAATTATACAAAAATAATCTTAAGCAGGCATTATCTGTAACTTTAAAAAACTATCAACTACATTACCGAAAAACGTAAGAAGTATTTGAATTTTCTTCGTGTGATGACAAAGGTTAGATTGAGAGCGGATGTTACAATCGCACGTAGGTAACCTTTATAACGCATGCATTCGTTCGCATCTCGAATTTGGCTGTATTTTGTTTGGTTCTGCTAGTAATGGACAATTAAATCGCCTTAAGGTTGTTCAAAATAGGGCTCTTCGTATTGGCGTTGGAGCAATGAGTTCCACTACAATTGAAGCGTTGCACGCAGAAGCGGAAGAACCTGGATTGGATTTACGTCGACAGTTCATGGCTGTTAAGTATGTTATAAAACTGAAAACTAGCAGTTCAAATACTATTATATAACAATATTCACACCCTTTCGGTTTTGGATTTGGTGAATAGATTCTGGGCAAAAAGATCATGGCCACCTCTAGTGGAAGCGTAGGTATGTGTCGTTTTTTGATTGGGTAATTCCCAAAGCTAAATTCCTAACAGAAAGTGTTTTTTTATGGTACATTAAGAGCAGTTTTGGCTGAAGATTAAAAATATAATTTGGGAGATCAATACCATCAATTTAGAAAATTTTAAAAAGAGTTGGCTGTTTGAATTAAGGTGAAAGGGATAACATTTGAGTATTCTGTAGGGGTTTTGAAAATTATAAAGTAAATAAATACTTGCTCATATCATACATGACAAATGTAATTTCTATTAAAATAATATGGTGCAGTAGGTAAGACTCAAATAAATTTAATTTATAGATGGCATGAGTAATTAGAACATAGTAGTTGAGCAGATTTTGTTACGATTATTAGAATAACAACTCATAAAAAAATAAAATGTACCTTTTGATATAATGCTGAATATAAACAGAAATTACTCTATTTTCAAATATGTTAGTTTGTGAAAATATTTAAAAGGGGTTTAACAAAATCTACCAGGTGAAATGTAAGAGAAATATAAAGAAGTTTATCATTAATGAAGTAACAGTTATTGAAGAGAATTTGAAGGTCTTAAAACTAGATAGAAGCAAGAAAATAAGATTTGGATGGAATTAGTTTATTTTGAATAATACAATTGATAAGAAGTTACATTGGTTTGAGAATTGTCAAGTGCTGGGTTTGTTGAGGGTGTGCTAAGGACACGTGGATCTGTTGACGAAGGATAGCAGAGGGACTGCTGGATTCGAGCTATTCTGTTGGTTACTGACGACAGAGGTTGCTGAAGTTTGGAGCTAAGGAAGAAGGATATTAATTGGGGATCATCTGTGATAATAAACTTGCCGTGAAGCTGTCAGAAGGACGGAGTCTCTGGAAGGTAGCAGTGGCACTAGTGAAGTAGAATGGGGTTTTTTCGGCAAGCAGCCAAAGGTTTGACAAGTTGACAGCTGTTGTCAGTAAGCAGTGCATCACAGCAGGACTAACTAGGGATCCGGGCTGTTGACATCAGGAGGATTGCTGTCTTGGAGGTAATATTGGAACAGAAAGAGTGAAAGCAGTTCAAGATGGGTTGTAGTTTTGTCCTATCGACGCTATAGTAAATAAAAGACAGTTTAAAAAGTGCAATTAACTATAATCAAGTACTTACCGTATAATATTGAGTAAATAAGATATAAATAGAATGAACATTTGTCATATTTGATTGAGATTATTAATAGAACATTGTTTGACGTGAAAGGCGACAGTTAATATCATTACACAATTCAAAGTCATTGATAAAATAAAATTTAATTAACAAGCATCTAGATAACCGAACCACATTGAAAGAGTTTCAAGGCCCTATAAATTTTAATAATTCAATAATTTTGATATTCAAAGATATAATTCAATTTATAAATAAGAGCAGCCAGTACAATATTAAACCAGTTAAAATTGTATTTCTGCCGTATAACGGAGATGTATATAATGATAAAACTGGTTTATCTATCTACATTGGACCATTTATTAAACGCAACAGTTATTCTGGGTGAGTCATTTTAATCTTTGGAGGCGTTTATCCAGTGAGGGAAACAAGATAATACCCCGGGACAGTTTGATCGGGGTGAAGGGGGACAACTTTTGGCACCAAATTCCACTCCCTCCTCGCACTCCCCCCTCGCGAGGGCGAGGGGGGGGGTCAAATTTCAAATGGAACCCCCAATTTTTTTCCATGGATTCGGGTTCCTGATAAAAAAATATGAAATTTTCGTCCGAACAATTTTTCATGAAAATGCTTTCTTCGGTCAGTTTTAGCGCATCTCACAATCCCACCCTTGGCGTTACCCAGGAACAACGACGTGGACGTGGTGGGATTTTGTTCCCATCGGGGTGCTTTTTTCGCGTGAGTTCCCTTGCCTCTCACGTACGGGGTGCTTTTTTCGGGTGAGTCCCCTTGCCTCTCACGTACGGGGCTCATTAAATTCGCCGGGAGTCAGTGGCTCTCCCCCGCGCTCTGGTCATGACCGTTGATCACGAGCGTAGGTCCAATCTAACGTTCTGGAACCTCAATCCTGGAAATTTTTGTCATTTTGGTGAAACATTGACACTTTTGGCCCTGATGACAGCTACCTGACAGCTGTGATGACATCGTGTGGGGACAATTTTATGGCTGTAGACCTGGCAACTCCATATCGAGCGCTAACAATCATGTGCTGTTTCGGGAAAATGTCCATTCACAGTAGTTCTTAAATAGGGCGGGGGGTCATAATTCTGACCGAGGAAAGCATTTTCATGGAAATTGTTCGGACAAAAATTTCATGTTTTTTATCAGGAACCCGAATCCATGGAAAAATGGGGGGTTCCATTTGAAATTTGAAAGTTGCCCCCCCCCGCGGAGGGAGTACGAGGGGGGGAGTGGATTTTGTTGCCAAAAGTTGTACCCCTTCACCCCGAACAATTTTGTCCCGGGGTATTTTTCACCATCTTGCTTCCCTCACTGGATAAACGCCTCCAAAGATTAAAATGACTCACCCTGTATATACTGATACCTCAAAATCTATAGATGGATATGGAGGTGCATATTATGATGCAACCAACAACATCCAAACACAATTTAAGCTAAATAACAATTTGTCCATTATTTTCTGCGGAAACGAAAGCAATTTTAGAAGCAATTAAATATGCATTTACCCTTAAAGCTAATAATGTTGTAATTATGTTTGATTGTCAAAGTGTACTGCAGGCACTCAGACATTGAAAACATTACTCTAACTGTCATCCTTTGGTCTCTGAGGTAGTATCCAAATATTGTTTTCTTGAACTTAAAGGGGTTGAAGTAAGTTTTTTCTGGATAAAAGGAAATTTGAATATTCAACCTAACGAAAAGGTAGATAAGCTAGCTAAGGTAGCAGTGCATAAAAATACCATTGACGACAATAACATGTCTGGGCAAGACCTAATCGGTTTGGCCAAATCAGATATTCTCAGACGCAACTGGAACACTCGATGGCGATTGTCTCACAGTGAAAGAATGACTCGATATGCTTTGATACATCCGAGAGTGGATTACGCCCGTTGGCATAAGTAAGAGAGCATATCCAGATTTTTCTGTTCGACAGTTGCAAGACTGAAATTTGGACACGGTTGTTTTCCAGCTCACATGCATAAAATTAATTTGTTAGATTCCCCAAAATGTGAATGTTTGTTTGTGGATATGAAGTGGCAAATTTCAACCACATTATTTTTGCGTGCACCAAACATAATATACAACGCACAGAGTTTATGTAGCAGTTAATATTAATGCTATTGCAAGACGCCTAAAGTCGGGGTAACTGGCAATCCTTTTAGTTAAAACACACTCGGACATGAAGACCAAAGCTACGGTTGCGAGATTAATAAGAACACTTAAGTACAAATACTTGCATTTATTTTTCTTCCGTTTACAGAACACTTAAGTTTAATACCGTTGTTTCTTAACTTTACGTATTTACATCTTATTAACTAACTAAATTCTAAGTCCATTTTGACCAAGAAAGCTCGGTGGGCGTTTACAAAGTTCCCAATAACCTATCAGAGCTGGTCTGAATTTTGGACTTTTGGCACGTACATACGGACGTGACAGTTCCTAATAGTTCTATGAATTTTACAAGTTTGAGGCTTTCACACGGTGAAATGTGGCCCGCTCGGGCTCTCGCAAAATATAACTATAAAGGTTTACAATTCTACTAAAAGCATTTGGTCCCAGCTGCGAATAATTTTTATGCTAGAGTTGCAACCGTTGCTTCTTCTAATCACGTACCGGTCATATACATCACTCAATATTTCGGTTTATGAAGTAAACCCTGCATAAACTTACTCTAATCTATTCGTGAGATTGGAATATCTCCAGGTTCCCAAGCGAAAGGCACGTTTCTAAACATCCGTTTGTTGTAATTTAAATATGACATTTTGCCTACGAATTTTACCTTAAAATATTTATTATACAGATGGCTTACAGCTAACTAAAGTACAGTATATTCCTACATAGTTCATTTCATTAAAGAACGCAAACCGTAACAATGGGTATTTAGTTTCCCTTAAATGTGGTCAGCATTCTTTGTTCCAAAAATATAAATATGTATAAAGTACTGGTGAAATTTTTAAGTGAAGCGTCAATTAAGATTGAAATTATTGAAATTTTGGTCGTGGTACAAGTTTGACATTAAGTAATTTACTGTAGATAATTCACGTGGCGGATGGGCTAAGATCCCAAAAAAGCCTTACAAAAAAAAACTAACATTTTTCTAGATATCAGTGATATATGGCCGCAACTAACAAAATTCTCCTAAGAATTCAAATTTCATACCTGTTCTTGTTGGGTATACTTTTGGGGTGATTTTGCTGTTTTTGTAATAGTTTGACTTTTATTTATTTAAAGCATACAAATTTCTTTTTATCCTCCTGAACTTTTCACTTTTTGTAATGGCGCTACTACGAGTACTACTACTACTACTACAGTGTACTATACTACACTATACAACATTATACTATACAGTGTAAGATATGATGTAATGTATTCAAAACAAACAGGTAAGTATTCAAAAATAAATCTAACATTTTTTATTCAAAAATTTTATAAATAAAAAAGTGTTAAAATAACAACACAAAATAGAAACAAAAGAGCAAGAATATAAAACAAAGTTCTAATTTAAAAAATCTATATACGGCTCTACAAGAAACTTCCCTTGCAAGTGAAGTTTTGAAACTAGAAATTTTAAAAATATTAAAGGAAGAAGTGTTCGCCCTGTATAAGTTGTTTACTCTCTTATCTATTGGATAAAAAATGTACCAATTTTTGTCAAAGATAAAATCTTAAGTTATATGCAAATTTTTCTTTAACAAAATTGAGATAGAGGAAGAATAGACACAATTTATTTTTTAAAGATGTTTACCCTGTATAAACCGTTCAATAGTTACTTTCCCGATAGGAGGCCTTGTTAGGGTGATGAATTTCACCCTGTAAATATGCTGTCAGTCATTAACAAAAGTTAGGTTATATCTACCCATTTTATACAAAATGATAATTTTATGTCAATATACAAAACGTGGTTGTCATATTCGGTTTTGGATTTTGTGCAACTTTTATTATTCGTTAAGATAAATTTCGTGAAAGACAACTTGCTGATTCTGAATACGTTTCATACTTTTTTGAGTAGGCATAATGGTATAATAGAATTCGTTTTTTTATTGTAATTATAAATTGTATACAAAAATTTGGGTGTATGGGGGTCGCTGTAAAGGTAGCACCTTTTGCCGACAGATGGCCACATCTCGTAACCTTCGTGATGATTTGCGGTAACTGGTCCTTGCAGGGATCTCAGCCCTCTCCCATGGCTCCAAGTGCCACACCCCGGGCAACTGCATTGGCCTGCAGGCTAAACTGGGAGAGGGTAGTCAGATATGATGATTCTGATGGAGGGCAGCAGTATCCATCAGTACTAAAGTAGGGCAGAAAAGGAATGACCTTGGCATGGCCTATTGATAGACTACTCCAGGCGGGACCAGAACGGTTGTACGGCTGTAGTACTGCGGTGTAGAAAGGCAGGGGAATCTACTACACTAACATCCCACGAGCATTATGGTTATGTCAACTATGGATGATAATAGTTTGTCTGGCGACCCGGCTAACACCCGGCGCTCCCCTACGTCCAGGGTAGGGAGTGTGAAATTAGCTACTGGGCATGCAGGTGTGGGACACTGGGCACCTCATGCGAAATATGCCACCAGCACATCGAATCACCTTAAACAACGGACAACAACACGCATGGCCACATGGAACGTCCGTGGACTGCGTCAAGCAGGAAAATTAACAATACTTACTACTGAACTTGCAAGATATAATATAACAATTGCCGGAATTTCAGAAACGCACTGGCACGGCAAAGGACACTTTCAACATCTAGATCACACGGTATACTTTTCGAGTTCCGAGAACGAAAGTCGGAATGGGGTGGCAATCTTAATATCGAATAAACTCAATAATTGTGTACTTGGATACAATGCTATAAATGACAGAATCATATCTCTGCGTATTAACTCAAAACCCTGTATACTCAATATAATCCAAGTATATGCACCTACAATGGACGCAGACGACGAAGACATCAATAACTTTTATAACTCACTCGAAGTGGTAATGGACAACATATCAAAACAAGAAATACTTATTATAATGGGGGATCTCAATGCCAAAATTGGCCGTACAGATACCGATGAACATCTACGAGAAATAGTAGGGAAATATGGCGTCGGAATACGCAACAAAAATGGTGAAAGGCTGCTGCAATTTTGTATCGATAATAATTTAACGATTGCTAATACTGTATTTAAAAATCATATACGCAAGCTTTACACCTGGACATCACCTGATAAAAGAACAAGAAATCAAATAGACTATGTATTAATCAGAAAAAGATGGCGTACAGCAATAACGACTACAAAAACACTACCTGGGGCAGATTGTAATTCGGATCACAAACTACTTACTTTCATGTTTCGCATTAAACTAAAAACATGCCAAAGACATAAAACTAGACAAAAGCTGCCTCCGATTACGGACGCACTAACCTTTGCTAATGAATTAGAACAGATAGCCGCTGAGGAAAATCTGGACAAGCCTGCTAACTCTAATGACCTGTGGATCCACGTCAAACATGCAATAATACAAGCAGCAATCATAACCCACAAAATTCCAAAAACAAAGAAACGCCAACCTTGGATCACCCCGACCACCTTCAAAATAATTAATGAAAGAAGAAAGATCCTTGCATCCGGTTTGAACACTACAGAGACGATAACGGAATATAATCGATTATCAACATCCATACAAAGGAATTGTAGAAAAGACAAAAATAACTACCTAAATTCCGTATGTCAGGAAATACAAAAACACACAGACTCTCTAAATACCAGAGAAGTTTTTCTAAAAATCAAGGAAATAACCAAATCCTTTAAGGCTCGCACATGGTCTGTCTTAGATGAAAATGGCGTTTTAATTACTGAGCTAGATAATGTAATGGAAACATGGCGACGATACTGCGAAAATCTATACGCAGACCCGGCGAATGCTATAGAAGAAAACACGAAGGGTTATGAAAAAGAACCAGACATACTGATGGAAGAAGTTGAACATGCTATAACAAGATTAGCCTTACATAAATCGCCAGGTATAGACTCAATTAACGGCGAGATACTTAAAGCACTCCCAGATACCTACAAAAAAAGAATGCATGAGATATGCCAAAATATTTGGCACTCCACAGAATGGCCAAAAGAATGGACTACATCTATAATCATACCACTCCATAAAAAAGGTCCAAGTAACAACTGCGATAATTTCCGATTACTGTCACTCATAACACATGCAAGCAAAATCATGTTGTACATAATTCAATCCAGACTAGAACCATTTATATTACATCAACTTGCCCCCGAACAAGCAGGCTTTGTAAAGGGGAGAGGCGCGCGAGAACAAATCTTAAATCTACGACAAATAATAGAGAAGGCCAGAGAATATTACACCCCCATGTATCTATGTTTTGTAGACTACACTAAGGCATTTGACAATGTCCGATGGCATTTACTGTGGCCAATTATGATAGACATGGGCATACCTCAACATATAGTTCACATAATAAAAAATCTATATGATAACAGTACTGCAGTTATAAGAATGGAAAACACCTATTCCGCAAGCTGTAAAATACAAAAAGGCGTAAGACAAGGCTGTGTGTTGTCACCTATCTTATACAACATCTATAGTGAATATATTATGAGGCAAGTTTTGGAAGACTGGGATGGAGGAATCTCTATAGGCGGTCAACAGATCTCTAATTTGCGTTATGCAGATGACACTTTATTATTAGCTAAAAACGAACAAGAACTTCTGGCGCTATTGGGGAGACTTGACAGAATCAGTGCAGACCACGGGCTTCAAATCAATAATACAAAAACTAAAATTATGGTTATTAACAGAGAACTCGAAAATATTCCTATTAATAATATCGGTAACATAGGCAATTATGAAGTGGTAGAAAAAATCGTATATCTAGGAGCACTTATAACCAACGACGGCAACTGCGAGCCCGAAATTCGCCGCCGAATCCAATTAGGCAGATCAGCAATGGCCCAACTAACAAAAATTTGGCGAAGCCACAATATTACACGTAACACCAAAATTAACCTTGTTGAAACTCTGGTATTCTCTATATTTAAATACGCATCAGAAACTTGGACGGTCCGGACTGCTGACCGTCGGCGCATAGAGGCATTTGAAATGTGGGTGTGGAGAAGAATGCTCAGAGTTCCGTGGACAGCCCGTAGAACAAATGTTTCTATATTAAATGAAATAAAACCTAAACAGAGGCTCTCTACCACTATATATGCCAATATACTGAAGTTCTTTGGCCACATCACTCGCAGAGATGACTTCGAAAAGCTCGTGGTCCAAGGAAAACCTAATGGCAAACGAAGGAGAGGAAGGTCACCAACCCGCTGGATTGACACAATTGAAACTCTTTTGAATACCAATGTCGAACAGGCAGTAAGGAATACCGGCAACAGAGAACGTTGGCGCGACACCATCCGAAGAGTGACAACACAACTTGAAGACAACTAATAACCATAATCACCACTCATCTGTAAAGATGGACGGAGTCGAGGAGGAGGATATCTCCATTGTTATTAACTTTAGGATAGTAGAGTATAAGAAGTTTTTTGTTCAGGAGAAGATTGGCTATCGATCGACGTCAAAATATACAGGGGGTTCTATTAAAAAAATGAACTTTTTGACATAAGTCAAAAACTCGACGCTCAATTGTTTTTTTGTTTGTGCCATTTTAATCTACACGAAAAATGCTACTATTTTACTAATTTAACCAACTTCGTAGCTATAATAGCAACCGAGATAGCAATAGTGCACACTTAATTTTGAACAGGCTGTATATAACTGCTAAATTACTCCTATGGGGGTACTTGCGTTAGAAAATTCTATCAAAAAAATTGCACCAAATGTTTGGTTATTGACAAGTTATTTCAGAATGATTTTAAATCTTTCAACTGTCACTTTCAACTTACTAATATGACGCTTAGTTGAATTTATATTTAATTAACACAAATCAGTTCCAATATGTTGAAAAGAGTAAGTATTTTTGTAAGTAAGTCATTATTCCACTGTTAATACTAATTAATGTTTATTAATTACATATACGTACCTGGTTATCTTTTCCTTTTAAAATGGAACTAATTCTCCTGTAGAAAAACAGCACAAATATAACCAAGCTATTTTGTTACAGGTATTTCAATCTTCAACCAGAAACTCCACTTCAATTACTTACAATGAACCAAACACCGCCAAAGTGTCACGCTACAAATCCAACAGCCACCCAGCTCTCCTAGATGGTAGATCCTTTATTACCTACAACTGCAAATCCAAGATGTAATTCCCTTTACAGCAACCCACATCCTTCTATTCCATTCCATCAACACCAAACCAAATGATGGATTTGTGACAGTAAGCCCAATGAAAATAAATTCACAGATGTCCTCACCTCAATTGCGACCCGAAAGAATTCAAATCAGCGATCCCCGTTCCAGGTTATAATTAATCCATTCAAATTATTTACAGGTATCTGCGTATTGGCGAAAATTCATATCACAGCTCTTCCAGTCAACCCAATTAGTAAGGAATCATCTCACCAATTCCAATATTCATAGTTCTTCCGTTATTAACTAACTTCTTATTGTTAAAATATGTCTCAGTTTTAAAATTATCAATTATTCCCTATTATTATTAATTATTTTTGTCCTTTGCACCCTTATATATCACGCCATTAATAAACTTTGACTAGAAAAAGGTTTATTTTATAACTTTTCCTTAATGCAAAAGAATCATATCTACATTTTTTAGAAACGAAATCAGTTGTTATCTAATAATAAATTTTACTATAGCAATCCACAATTTTTAACATAATGTTTTAAACTGGATTACTTTTTACTACATACAGTACATTTTCTAAATTAATCTGACACATTTCAAGTAACTTATTTAAATATTAATTCAGCTTATGACTTTCATATGGTTTCAGACTATCTTATAGTTTGTTGTAATTATTATTTACCTTTTAATTAGAAATTGCTCTCTGTTAACTTCAATAACCATTCATTTTTAGACCAATTATAATATCTTTATTTATTTTGTTTAACATTATTTTGTCTAGCTATTTTGTTTTAATTTTTGGTTGATTTCACCCTTGTACTTTTAATAATTAGATAGTTTTTCTATCCAAAATAACTTCCTATATAGTAATTTATTTTTTTAACAATAGGTCGGTAGTCCTGGTCTGCAACTATCACAATACAAAGATGGTAGTGTTAGAATGAGAAGCATATTGTATAAGATATATTGCTATGTTTTTAAGCCCTACCGATCAACTCTGTTGGCATTGCCAAATTAATGGACATTTCATTAAAGCTCAGAGTGAGATATTTTATATAACTGCAAAGCTAAAATTTGAATTTTCCAGAATGAATAGAGTTGTAATGAGATGCCAGTAAATGCAGAATAATTAATTAATTATGGCAGTAAGCAAAGCTCGATTCGCACAGGGATCCAAATTGGATGTGAGCACAGTTAATTGATTAGGTTTGTGCTAAAGTAAATGCCAATCCAATTAAAATTTAATAATTACAAGATGGATAGCGTAGAATTCAGGCACAGTTTAATAGTGAAATCCAATCAGGGTTTTATAAGAAAGGTAATTGAATAAAACCGTAAGAAATCAGAAGGCAAGGGTTCTAGAAATTGCAGAAAATGAGACAGCATATGAACTTAAAAATGTGTGTGAAAAGAAATAAGGGAATTCAAGAGGAAGAGAGTGCAGGAAACGCGCGAATTAAATACTCGAGTCAGTGCAGTGACATGTGAACGTTTAAACGCCAATTAAAAATACGTGCAGTGACAAATAGACACGCCAAATTAATTTAAATGTAAACACTTATTTTAGAATTAATATTAGCGTACAAAATCCTAGTTTTAAGTAGAATTATTGTTAAAAATCAGTATTTTGAACCATGTTAATATCCGTAGTTAATTTGAAAGTAACTAGCTTTTGTTTATAACAAATTAAAGGTGGTTGACAAATGAATAAATTATTTTAATGACAGCCAGTTTTTGTGTCTCCAAATAAATTAACTTTTTATATAGAAACCTATCGAATTTAATAATAAAAAGTACACCATTGTGTTGGCAAAATACCCGGGTAAAAGTGAAAGTGTGGTTTTCAATTTCCCTCATTTAAAAATATTTTTCCACCGTTGACGTCTCCGAGAGCTTCGTCATAACCATCCCAGCCTACGATCTTGAGCTACAGGCAGGAAGAGGTTCCTGAGCCCGGGGCTTCAACTGCTGCACGTCCGTTCAGCGTACAGTAGTCCGGCACGTCAATCCCAGCACCCCAGGAGAAGATCTGGCCACTTGACGCCATTCGAGGAGCTTGCCGTAGACTCCAGAAATCGCAGGTTAGTTTCCACAAGAAAATATTGGCGCTGGGAGCCTGAAACTTACCATAAAGCAAGAGTACGACCTGAGGAAGCCGATCCCAAGCATATTAAACATCCATTAAAAGCCATAGAGCCTGAATTTGCAATAATCAAAGTTGAGGTTATGTTTTTCCAACAAACCGACGCTATAAAAACAAATGAAGTAGCGTGCCTGCAAGAGCTGAAACAAAAGACAAATTAATGCCGGCAAAACAGCCTAATTAAAATTACCGATAAGACTTTGATCGATTTCACGATATTTATCAGTCAATACAAGCAATGTTGCAAACGGTGTTCATCTTGGTTAACTTTTAAACTAATTTCAGATTTTCGATTGTGCGCATTTGAGCTAATGTAGAGAACAGATCCGTACTTAAATAATTTTAATAAATCATGCATTCAGGGTGGACCTAACTGAGACGAGTCTCTGCTTTATCGATTTGAGCTAGCGTATTGGATCAATTGCAAATAAATAAAATATTATAAAGGGCCTACAACTATTTATTTTGTCTATCAATTTACAAGTACCTTTTAATTAACCTAAGATTTGATAACACGAATACGAAAAATATTTGAGTGGTACCTGTATTAACATAAGACAACACTAAATTAATTAGACAGGCAGTACCATTCCAATATATTCTAGACTCACATGCCAAATTCGCTCAACTGCCGAATTGAATGCGTAAAACCTAAATTCGCCCAATTGCAGAATTATTTTGATCAATTACAGGACTGGCCAAATTCATTTCGGCAATTGAGCAAATTCGCCATCTGAATCTAACATATACAAATAATTTATACGAGTAAAGGACTTCACATGCAAAACGTAAGGCATATATTGTAATACAATTATCGATGACGGTGTAGAAGAAATATAGCAATATGATTCACCATTGAGTTTTAGAAAACAAAATCAAGCAAAAAGTTAGTCAGTAGTCCTGGAAAAAGCTTAAAAAGGGCGTAGGTGTAAACAAACAACTGATTATCAACTAAAGACACTACAAAATGTTGAGAAAAGAAAGAATGAAGACTCAAAGTGGTACTTATAAAAAAACAAATAAGCATACGTAAAAATTCTAGCAAATAAACGCCAGGGAAATGTAGAGAGTAATGCCAAAAATGACAGGAAATGGAATGCGATGAAAATTTTGGGCAGCTTCTGAAGATATTAGAAAGGCATGTAGAAAGAATACGTTTAATAAATTTCAGTTTTAAAGAATAGAGCAATTACCAGAAAATATATCCATTCTCGAATTGTCAGATGTAGAAATATCACCACCACAGAGATGTTCATCATCTCGACAACTAAAAAATGGAAAAAAAAATCGTAGAAAGTTCTTTAGGGAATAATATACAATATGCACAAAAATAACATTAGAAATTGTTCTTATTTGGGCATTTTTACAAAAATCACTTGCTTATATAGCAAAGGCATAATAATATATTATTCAATGAGTGAATAATGGCTATTTTTTCTATGCTTTTTCTACTTGTATTGATAGTAGTTTGTATACCAAGGCACTGAAGTTTAACTTTTTATCACGAATATGGATTGGGTTGCCGAGGCCCGTAGGGCAAATAGTATAATATAGTATAGCAGTATTTTTATTCATCATAATATACACCCTGGTCACAATTCTCTAAAAAGGTTTAAAAAATACAATGCATTTACAGAAATAAAACAGTTATCTATAGAAAAATACAGTAACAAAAAAATAAACGATATGAGGGATAAAAAGGAACTTCATTGCCGAAGGGTACATTATGTTTGTTTTTTTTTTATCGTGACATTACAACAATTTAATCAACTTTTGTAGGTTATGTTGACGTTGGTTGATGTTTACTTATCGCCCAGCCGCCTACAAAAAGTCGTAAAACAATGGATTACATCACTGCCAATTTCTCGTATTTTAATGACGATTTCGAAGTTCTTCACCGCCGATTTCAAATAATAATTAATTTTTAAAAGTATGTTGACATTTCGTTTAGATTTCGATTTATGATTTACTGAAGAATAATGAAAAATCGGCATGTGATTGGCTGATAAAAGTTGAGTAATGAAAAATAATTAAATTTCTTAAATAATTGATAACTTTCGCAATTAAAAACCCATATATAATTTATATATATATTGCACATATTACTTAATATGAGTATTTTCTTCGCCTACTAAAAAATATCATTACTATAACAATGATATATGTTTCTGGGACTATAAAGTGGACTATGATCTTGTATTGAGGGCATAAAGTAACATTTCACAATTGAATTAAACATAATAGTTGTTTATGTACCAAGACCATACAACACTTTATGTACAGCCCGGAATAGTTACAATTAAAACCAGATTTATAATTTTTATAAATTTTGGCAACCTACGATGTCACTGCTTGTCAAACTGACAAACCGATGGCCAATAAGACAGTAAGTGAGCTGTAAAGCCCTCAAAAGTAGGATATTAAAGTGACCCATTACGACTGGTCGCATATAAATTATTATTTTTGCCTTGTAGTCAAAATCTGAAAGAAGACAAAATGCACACTGACAATACATAGAACATTTTTGTACGAAATAATTATGAATAGAAGAAAATACGAAAAGTCACCTTAAACTACAGGCATAGAATCGTATTTTCACTAATAAGCAAACATAAGATCGTTAACAAGGTAGGTATTCAAGGGCTGCAATCACCTGAGGGCCAAAGGAATAATCGTTATTCTAATACCTTATGACTCCAAATTGAGGAATAAAACATAGGAAACACATGATAAATTTAGCAATAAGTTTAATAGAGGCGCCTGATTTTACAGTGAGCACTAATTAGCACTAATTTTTATTGGAGATATATTGGGGTCAAGTCAATTTTGATCCATATATTAAATCGTTGCCGTTCTAAAAGAATACGATAATACATATAATCCTATTCTTGATATAAGATACATGAAAATTGCTTAAAATTCTGTAATATTTCATGGTGACTACATTTGTAATAAAAATTTAAAAGTCTGATGTAATTAACACCGGAATTACGTATAAAAAAAAGGAATTCGTATTTTGCTCCTTCGTCGTATTTACATAGATTTGTACTAACTTTATTATCTATTTTAGTGAGTAGCTAGCTTACTATTTTGCTTATGCTTTGTAGAATGAAAAAACATAATTATTTTCATTTATGATTGGCCATCTATTGCTACCTTAAACCTCAAAGAATTTATTACTAAAAATAGGAAAGATGGAGGAAGCATGCTATTATTATTTTTTTGTAACAAGTCAAAGTTCTTCCTGACACTGCCATAACTATACATCTATTATGAATACTGTACTACGCCATAACTCGTTCTACTGTACAGTTTAAAAGTTACAACAACGGAAGATATCGACGCTAAACGAAGTGCACAAATAAATATGCGCTTATTGAAAAATGCAGCAACCTCGAATAGGCAATAAAATAGTTTGTTGCGTTTTGTTGTCAACATTTGCAACGTAACAATCTTCTAACGTAGTAACAAATTTATAGCTGACTATTATCACTGGAACTGAAACGTAAAATAGATTGCAGAATTTTATGGACGTGTGAGACTATGAATAAGCAGTACAAATTTTGTGTTTTCTATTTTCTCAATGGTATTTAAAAAAGTAGTAATTTCACAGTTATTATTCGTTCAAATTATCTACTGATTCGAAGGAGAGCTTTACGTTTTCAAATATTTGTTTCTACAGAGATTTTCGAAACGCCTCTGCAATATCTGTTTTCGTTTGTTAGAAAGTTCATGACACAAAACACCTCTTCCAAACGGTGGCTGATTAAAATAACTGTTTATGGAACAGTACTGAAATTGACGATGTAATGGTTGTTTAAGTGAAACCTAGTTAACACATTTGTTTAGATCTTTTAAGAAGACCCTAATTGTTTTTACAAACTTGGTAGCAGGACAACGTTTATTTGTGTTTCTATGCTAATTACGTACAATGTTAAAATAACTTGCACAGCAAAAGCGAGGGCGCCTAAACTTGAAGCGTACACTTCATGCATTACTTCATCGAGATTGCCTATGTTATGTTAGTTGGGTAATTCTCGCCCAAACACCGGAAGACATTTCTACACCGTGACCAAAAGTACTAGAACTACTATACTGCTGTTTACTACCCATGCAGCCCATTCGCTTTGTGTATAAATGTATAATAGGCTAGTAGTTGAAAATGAAATTTACAATAGTAAATTGTGTCTAAATATATTATGACTGGCTATAGGTATATTTGGCAGGAAGAGGAGTAGGAAAGCAAATGATCAAGGCAACAAAAAGTCTATACAATAATTGTAGAAAATATGTTAGAGCGAAACATGCACAATCCGAGGAATTTACCACCTGAAACGGACTACGGCAAGGAGGAGTACTAAGCCCATTATTATTCATCGTACTCATGGATGACATCATAAAAATATGCAGTTCGAAAGTAGCAAAATTATGCATAGGACATAGGAATTTAGAAAGGGTTAATATCTCGGAATGTGCATTCGCTGATGATGTGGTAATATTAGGCTCAAACGAAAAGAAATTACAAATAAACCTGGAAATATGAAAGGAAACGTTAGAGGAGCACACTATGAGAATTAATGCAGTTAAAACCAAGGTCATGGCAATAGCAAAAAAAGAAGTAAAGATGAACATAAAGATAGACGACAATAAACTAGAGCAAGTCGAAAATTTTACCTACTTAGGAGCCAATCTGGAGAAGAAAGGGGGGCACGAAACAGAAATAAACGTAAGAATAGAAAACACGGCTAAACTGTACCATGCGTTGTCAAACTCATTTCTGAACAAGAAAACAAAGACCACGGTGTATAAAACAATACTTCTGCCGACGTTGACCTTTGGCGCGGAATCGTGGGTGTTAACAAAAAGACAAAAGAACAAACTACAAAGTATGGAAATGAAATACCTAAGAAGAGTGTTTGGGGTAACTAGAAGAGACAGAATAAGGAATCAAAAGATCCACGCGAGGAGCTTCAGGTTGAAGCACGGGGAAAGAAAATAGAAACCAGACAGCTCCAATGGTTTGGCCACTTAATGAGGATGAGTAAAGAAAGGCAGGTTAAAAAATATTTGAATCGAAACAAAAAGTACTTACTTATTTGGACAATATTGAAGGTCTTGTATATTGTAAAAATATTATGTTGGCAAATTGGCATGTTTGAAGGTGCTTGATTTCGAATTAGCATGTAATAGAATTTTGATTAAACCGAATGTATTGAATACAATATTAAATTTGATATAATTTCAATGAATACAATAAAATGAACTTACCGTGAACTATTCAATTAAATTTGATATTTAGTTTAATGATTTAACAAATAGGCAGAATATTATTTGAAATTATGAAAAAAAATGATTTTGAATAAAGTGGAATATAAATTAATAATACAATTGCTATAAGTATCACAAGCTATACATGCACTGTAAGGTATTTGACAATTACTTTTTGAAAGTAAGTAATTACTACATGCAATTACTTTTGGGTAATTAAATGACTATACAGTATTTAAATTACGTTTTAAGTATTTGAATTACTTGTGGTAATTGAAATTACTCCCGGGTAATTTAATTACCTTCTGGTAATTTAATTACCTTTTGGTAATTTGATTACCAAATTATTGGCCTCCATCAAGGTATTCAGTGTTTAAATGCAAAAATTGTAAGGCCTTATTAAGTTTCATGTTAAGCAAATGACAATAGGGTATTTCTGGAGCAATATAAGTATCATTTATGATTTTTTATGACTAGCAAAGAGATATTTTGTGCAGGCGCGTAGGCTTGTGGATGAGATGTGCATGTGTCGTGTCTTGTGTTGTGTAGGCTGTGCAGGATGTAGCATTGTAACTTGCTAATAATTATTGTGTAAGAAGCGAAAAATAGGTCTGCGGTAAGCGCAGAGTAATTTTTTCCACAACAATTGAGAACAAATAGCCTTTTATTAAATAATAACTCTGCAAAATAATTATGTATTAATTTCAGTTTGCTTGTTTAAAACAATGTACTAGAGCATGGCTATCTAAATGCTACTAAATACAGATATACGACAACAATTTCTAGCGAAAGTAATTAAGAAAATAATCTATGTTGTGCAATTACAATTACCAAGTAATTGATAATTAAATTACTATTTCATTTGAGGACTTGAAAATTTATTAAGAATTGAATGCTCTTCCGAAATAGTTGTTTGTGCGCCCTCAGTAAATGCTTTTAAAAACGCCTTGGAAAAATTGCGAGGGGAATTTAAGTTAAGCTTATAGCGAATATGCGTTGGTCTAGGGTCCACGGCTCCATGATGGCAACTGAAACTACAGAAAGTGACATGGTATGAGTCAAGGAATGGAATGTAACCTGCCCCACGCCCGCCCCTTTTCTAATGGCAGAGTACTAGCCATTCCAAAAATACTTGGTTTCCGTGCCCCACCCTGTAGCTTTAGTTTTATTAATTTTTTGTAAATTTTTAATTTCCCAAGAGTTGGAAGTAGAATTCTCAATTTTGGTATTTACTACATTGATTACTTGTGTACAATTTTAATTTTTAGCTCTGGTTTTCCCTTCTGCTGTGTTTTATGAGCTCTGCCGACTAACATTAAAACAAATAAATATATGAAATACATACTTTAACTACAGCGAGAAATATAAATACACCTGGCACAAATTATGGATATTAGAAAATTAAATTACGCGAATATCGGAAGTGCCCATAGTTTGGTAAAATACTTTTAGGATTACAAATTGTTAAAAGAAAAACTCCAGAATATGTAGAGCAATTGCAAATAGAGTTTTTAAACGATGAGAGTGTACAGGGATTATATCAAAAGACTAAAGCAACAAATAATACAGAACAGAATTACAAGAAACGGACAAAGTGTGACGCATAAAGTACATTGAAGACAAACATATTACGAACTGCAAACGAAGCATGTCAGGACATTTTTAAATTGTACGGTCGTACGGCTAATTAGAGTATTTTTCTAAATTACGACCCCACTTGTATACTTCTCGAATTATTCCGCCTAAATTTGAGGATATCGAGTTTTAAACAAAAAATTAATGGTTTCTAACGCACAGCGCTGGGTCGTTCGCTTACAGCTATCGGATCTGAAAAGGCACTCATTTGACGTAGCTTGCTTATATTCGTTGGCACGCTAGGGTTACAAATATCGATTAGTCTGCAAGCCACATTCTGGAATGTCCCGCGACGTGAATCTAACAAACAACGGCCATGGGTGCGAAGAGAGAAAGAGAGCTATCATGTACAGCTCGGTTGCCCCGTTTCTTTATCGATCACGCGCTGTCTGGCGGCGCATTTCGAGTTCAGATGGGTAGCGTCTGCCGCAAGCAACAGTTGGTTTTGTAGTGATGCAGTCCAGCGGCGTCTTTCCTTCGGGGACGCCGTCCGCGAGGCAGGTGCGGACGCCCCGCTGTTTTTAGTGCTATTAGGACACCCGTCGTTTCAAGGCATTTGGCCGTGCGTTACACATTTCTTTTGGAACATATATTGTGTGGGGGGCGTAAGTGACCGTTTGGGGGTGTCGTTTGTGGATTACCGTAAGCCTTTTGAGTTTTCCGATTTGACGCGGAGCCGCAGACTCCTGTCTCGTCGATTAGACGGATTCCTTTGTTGTGGGAACTCATTAGTCGTGTTATGTTGGCGAAGCTCTCGTTTTACCCTTCTGCCCTTCCGTACGAACTTTGCATTACGTCTCGTAGAGATGTTGCCGTATGCCCCATACGTTTCGTTCCCTGCAGTATCTGGGTACCGTACCCGCCATAGCAGCTTAGGACATCGGTTGCCTCACAACCAAGCTCCTTACAGGTATCGTTTTGTATTGCTTATTAACGTTTAATGTGCAGTTTAACATATATACAGTGTGCTTCATCGAATTATCGGACAGTTGGTGTAACGTCTCGGTTATTTAGCTCTTAATGCGTAGCTTTAGTATTTGTCAAACCATTACAGTTGTGTACCAGTCATTTACATTTCATTTACCCTCAGTTTACATACATAATATAGTTTAATGCCGCTCTTTATTACTGCTATTTGTTTTATAGTTCACTCTTCATATCGTTAGTCAGAATTGTCAATTTACCAAATAGATTTAAGACGTTGCTCAATTTACCGAAGTGCCGTATATATATTTCATATTTACATATGCTTTTTTGTACATATTCAAATATTTTGGTCAATATATGTCATGTTAATTTAACTGAGATTTTCTTTGTTATTGTGCATGCGATTTGTGTGTGTTTATATTTTACAGTTGTAAGAGGAGTTTGGCCAGTTGTTCAAATGGATTTTAAAAAGGTAGGTCCGATGATGCTGAACGCGCTCGTTGTCCAAATTACTGCCAAGCTTTTACTTGAAAAGTGGATTAATCTGCTTCCCTGTTCGTCAGTGAGTTTACCTGTGCATTTTTGATTATCGTTTACCGTTCAGTAGGTAGTTGCCCTTGTGTTATCTCGTGTTGGACCACTCCTTGTTCCACTGTAGATTAACCGTGCACCTTTTGTTATAGTCTGGGCAGCGGTCATATGCGAGCTACATTCCCGATTTTGTGAGTTATTATACGCACTGGTCGTCTAGCTTTATCGCGGCTTTTTGTAAATACCGTTGTAGCCTGTAACAAGCATTACGACTTAATAAAGGCTCAATAAATAAAACCGTTTTCATCTTCTTCTTCTTACCTTTAATTATAATCCAGTGGCCTGTTTTAACCACAAAGTGGTTCTATGAACCCTCTTTGCCCTTAGGCCGGGTAGGTGGCTACTGGCTAGCCTTGCCCGTCGAAGGTGAGGGAAGAGTGTCCCTTGTTAAAGGTTAACGGCTCTTTTATGATCAGGAAACCATGGTTCTACAAATAAATAAAAGAAAGCGGAAAAGAAACGAGAAGCTTACAGCAAATATAAGACAATATCGACTTACGAAGTATATGAAACGTATAAGGAAATGCGTAATCAAATCAACTCGGAAATAAGAGAGATTCTTTCCTTCATATCCATAATAATGGGTAATCACCATGGTTTCTGTCAGTTTAATAATGACAAAAATTTAAACGTCTAAATTTAACCGCGGTTAAAAATGTGCCAAAATTTAATCGCTTGTGAAAATTTTAACATGATTATTTAAAGGTGCTTCACCAACTAAATTTTATCTATTTATTCAGGAAATAATCACGCCGAACATCCCACGTGCATGTACACTAGCCTAAATAAATTTTGACGATTTTCTGTGAGAATGTTTTGCTCTGCAGACATATATCTCGTACATTTTCCGCCCCTAAATCCCTCGTGCTACGCACTCGGGGTTTTCAGAAAGATGATAACTTATTTGTCGAAATATGTTCAGAGATTAGACAAGAAGCTACGCTAAGTACCTATTTAAAATTATATCTATACCTATACCTTCGTTTCTAGTGATCTTTTTAAGATAAAGAGAATGACATATGTATTTTGAAAACGAGTGGAACTTTTAGCTAATATATAGTTAGTTAAAATCCTCTAACCATCCAAATATTTAACAACCAATCACCAGTGAATGACTGGTGATTTGGTGACGAACATAGCTTCTGCCAACTTTATAGTGTTAGTTTCTTTCTGGCAGAAGCCTCTTAAAATTTTGCCCCGAAATTTTACTTATTATTAGAAAAATCCAACAATTACTGGCTGTGATTATTTTAGGTTGTTATTTTCAGTAGATACACTGCTCCAAGAAATTAACGCACCACCTTACAATTTCTTAAAAATTTTAACTTTTTCAATTTATCTTTGTTTATACTATTTATTTTCCGGTTACTGAAACAACGATGAACATTTTTAAAGGTGTATTTTACTACTTTTTTAACAATCAAATTTTAAACATAACAATAAACAAGTAATGGTGGAACTTAAATTAAACAATAATAATAATGTGAAACGGAAAACTCGAAAAAAACTTTTAACCGTTCTTAATTTTTAATGTAGACTTGAATAAAGAGTGTTTCCACTTCTAAATTAGCGGCCTTATTACCTCGTCTTGATTCAAGGCTTTCCAAATTTCAATTAGTCGCTTTCCAGATCCATGAATTTTGGCAGGTGGTGGATGGAGGGCCCTTCTCCGTCTGCCGAGAGTGTCCCATAGATGTTCTATATCTATGGGATTTAGGTCGGGACTTCTGGCTGGCCATTTCATTACTGAATTTCAACAGGATCAAGGTATTCACTCACGACGCGGGAAATGTAGGGATTAATGTTATCTTGCCTATATAAATATATATATTTTCGTTATTTAATATTTTAATTTGCAGAGTGGCGAAATACCCATATAAGAAAATGAATTATGAATTCACGCCACAAAGAAGTTTCAGAGATTATCACTATCACCGAGCCACCGTCAAATGGTTTTTTGGGAAGAATATTACATTGGGAGTATCGCTCATTTGGACGTCTAAAAATTCTCACACATCGATCAAAAGTGTGTAAGCAGAACCTGGATTTGTCTCTAAACAAAAACCCGTCCCCAGTCCGCCTCTTGCCAATCGATATGTTCTCTAACAAAATTCAGTCGATCTCTGCGGTGGTCTGCAGTCAATGTTGGGCTTGTAGCTAGTCTTCTGAGTTGCAAATGATCGTCAGCAAGACGTTTCCTCACAGTTTTGGCGCTCACACTGACGTAATGGGTCGTTGGGGGGTGGGCATCTGGAGACTTCTTGTTGTTATGAAGAGCTCTCTTAACGCTCGTAGCACCAGAAAACGATTTTGTGCAGCAGAAGTTTTGCGATGTCTACCTTGTCCTAGACGTCTAGAGTTATTTTCCGTTTTTCAGTATCATTGAACAGCTCGAGATATTGCGGTATAAGAAACACCAACCCCTCTGTGCAATGGAAGTGTAGCTCCAGCTTTCATGCGCCAAAACAACCGATTGAACGCATTTAGGTCCCGGGTGGTGTAGCTTGAACAATCGACCATGTACGATCAGTAGAGTTAAGCAACGTTCTTTCTGGTTGGAACATGAATGAGAGTTTCAAGGCTGCTTCACTCGGCGCCTCGTGGACGGCTTCCACGGAAATAGTTGGTCCCGGATGTCATAATAGCATCATGACAGTCGTTAGTGGGATTGGAAGTCCCCATAAAATGTTACAGCGACGCCTATAATTGGCATAACGGGTGTTGGCTGAGTACGAAATAAATAAATAAATCACGGCTCAAATTTCTATTTTGCCGATTCATATTGCCCATAAATTAAAAAATGTACCAGACCTTTCTCAATCTTTCATTGTACAGAAGATTACACCGATATATTATTTATAACTTCAACGTCTACTCTTTAAGGCAAATATCACTTTATTTACATTTTATGCGTTTAAACATCTAAAACCTGTCAAAATAAAAACAAAATTTAAAGCATTCTTCGTCATTTCAAAGACGCTAACGTGAAATACACAAAAATAGTACACATTTCTAAAATTTTCGAGAAATTTTAGATGGTGCGTAAGTTGTTAGGCCTTTTTAAATTAAATTTCTGAACGATCTTCCAAGGAGACAAAAATTAATTACACTTAGGTGCAAATTCCGGCCGCCAGCTCAGAGTTTTGGAGGCGTGTAGTTCTTAAGAACGAAAGTGAAACGGTAGTAGAACAATAATTAACTGAATGCCCAGAGCGCCAACAATTTTTGAAGTAACGGCGAATGCCGGTGATCTAACGAAAAATTGTAAACGCAATACCCACACTTCCTGAAAGATAGCTCCAAATAACTGTAATCAACCGTAATCATCTCGTCTTGTATACTGGCAATTAAACATAATTTAATTTCGTGTAAATATCACAGTACAAGATTACAATCGTTAACACACAAATAGCATAAATAAAAGTTGCAAGATCATTCTAATCTAATTAATACATGTGCTAATATACTCTCAGTTTTCTGACGCAACAGCAATTTACAACACGTTAAAATAAAGCAGCTTTGCAAGCTACTTAGCCGCAAAAGACCCCCGGGGCTCAGTTTTGGAGAAAATTGAACGCGGTTTTCGAGCTTTTGAAAGTTCCTGCCGGCCGTAGGTAGTGTTTTCTCAGCGCAAAACGGCGCTGCGGCAGCGGGGTTGAAGTTCCAAAACTCGGAGGTCAAACAACCCCCCCCCCCCATACGGATCCTTCTAGTGCCCTAATTAGGTGCTGGCGACCAGGAAAGTAGCATATTCTATGGGAGTTCTGGCACACACAGGTGCAAAAGGTAGGACAGGGTATGCAGGTAAAGGTAGGTGTAAAGGTATGCAGGTAAAGGTGTAGGTGTACAGGTATGCAGGTAAAGGTAGTGTGTACAGGTATGCAGGTAAAGGTAGGTGTACAGGTATGCAGGCAAAGGTAGGTGTACAGGTATGCAGGTAAAGGACAGGTATTGCAGGTTAAAGGTAGGTGTACCGGTATGCAGGTAAAGGTAGGTGTACAGGTATGCAGGTAAAGGTAGGGTGTACAGGTATGCAGGTAAAGGTAGGTGTACAGGTATGCAGGTAAAGGTAAAAGTTGCAGGTAAAGTAAAAAGTGCATTTACGGGGTTGGAAGTGCATTTAAGGTGTGCAGATAAAGGTAAAAAGTGCATTAACGGGTTCAGGTAAAAGTAAAAGAAGTGCATTGACGGGGTTGAAAGTGCATTTACGGGTTGAAAGTGCATTTACGGGGGTTCAGGTAAAAGGTAAAAGTGCATTTAAGGAGTAAAGGTGTGGCACAGGTGTACAGGTGTAGCACAGGGTGTACGGAAGCTGGCTACTAAATACTAAAAGGGGGTTGTATCTCGTAAACGGGTGGAAAAAATGGAAAACGGATGAAAAAATCACACCCCCTAAAACCCCCCAGCCTGCAAATGACGTCATCTATAACATACTAAAAATTGAAAACGCCCTTATGACATTTTCGAAAATTATATTTTTGTAAGAACTGCTGGTGGTTAAATACTAAAAGGGGGCTGTATCTCGTAAACGGCTGGAAAAAATGGAAAAACGAATGAAAAAATCACACCCCCTAAAACCCCCTAGCCTGCAAATGGCGTCATCTATAACATACTAAAAATTGGAAGCGCCCTTATGACATTTTCGAAACTATCTGTAAAGAGTCACAACAACATATTAAAGAGTCATTGACCTGGCCTTTTTTAATAATGTCTGATTAGATAAAGATGTGTGTTAGTTTTAATCTGTTAAAAGCAAAGTATTACAATTTTATTAATTATTAATTATTAATTATTAGTAGCTCGACATACAAGATAAGGTATCCGAAAAGTGCATTTAAGGCATCGGTTGCATCAGTCCCATTAATGTGTATGTGGGGAATACAAATAATTAGTTCGCGCTAAAAATGCATCAGTTCGTAACGGCATGTCAAAGGCAATGGACACCTATAATTTCTATAGTGAGACGACCAACTACATGTCAACATCACCGTTGAATATGTCGACTGAAGAAAAAAGTTCTAGAGATGATGAAAATTCAAGAACTCCATCGTGGATACGTAGTCCAAACAGCGAGGGGAATGCAGAACAGTGAAGACATTGTCGACGACGATTACGAGCCTGCGTGAAAGTTTCCAAATTATACAAAAAGTGTCGCCTTTATGGTGTGCGTATCAACAGCGAGATCTGCTGTTTAACAGTCAATATCGACTCGAGAGGCACGTCAAGGAGCAAACATGGTGTTATGAACCTCATACGAATCTAATAGAAGTAGGACTGTGTCCTGCCGAAAATTTTCTACCACTTGTGAAAATGCGATGCGCAAGAAGCAATTGTCAAGAGGAGATAATTTTCACCGAGAAAGATTGGCAAGTTTTGCAAACGTCTAAAGTGGAACTGATTGCTAGAAAATTTTTCGATGGATGGCAAGATGGCGCCGCTGACAGAGAAAAGTTGTACATTTAAACGACCACCTGTCGGTGGTATGTCGCTATGTGTACGGTGAAAAATTGGCAACATTTATGGATAGTGACATGCATAGTATAGTTTTAACACCGAAAGAATTCGAAATGGTTTTTGAATTGGCATCTCTAGTGGCATTTCGATTAGAAGTGCTCAACAGAATAGATATATCAAAGAGTTATGTGTCTATGATAAAAATGGTGGCGAATGTAATGAAAGCGACATGCATTATCGATCCGTTGTTTATGGCCACTCAATACCTGGAAAGAGATGCCACGCAAGAGTGTTTAATAATGAGGGAAATGTTGCAACTGTATAAAGACATCTTTATAGAGGATGTGAATAAGGAGCGCGCTAAAATCGCCTAAGCTTGTATTTTATGTGAAAAATGTAATAAATCATATGTAATTATTAATCTAATAAATGTGTCATTATATCTGTATGTTATTATTATTTCGGATTTAGATGTGCTGGTGGGGATGGTAGTAGTAGTGTACCTAGTAGTGCCGATAGCAAAGGGTAGTGGGAGATAAGGTTAAAATGCGTATAAATACTAGGATTAGAGGGATATGTCTCACTAAATGTTAGTTTATGGCGATGGTTGTACTCAACACGCCCTTATCAATAACCTACCTGTAGAATTACACTTGCCAGGTGGTTATCAATATTGTGGTCCGGGAACACGTTTAGGCCAAAAGATTACGACGAGGTGATCCCGGTATAAATCCTCTGGATAAAGCGTGTAAAGTGCATGATATTGCATATGCGACAAATAAAGATCTAGAAGGGTAGACATCGCGCCGATAAGACATTGGAAGAGGCAGCCTGGAATAGTGAGTAAAATCAACGGACGCTACTACCGGTGAGAAGATGGCAGCGTGGGCTGTGACAACTGCAAAGAAGGCAAAACAAAAACTAGGTGGTGAAATGACGACGACGACGACAACGACGACCAGGAAGCCGATTCGACAACGTGCAAAAGAAAAAGGTATTGCAGGCAAAGGTTTCTTTAGAAAGTTAACAGAGCTAATTAATAAAAAGATTCCGAAAGTGTGGTCTCGATAGAAAGAGTGTAATTCAAGGCGCACTAGTTGTTGCACGAAAACTCTTGAAAGATGTCGGGTGGAAAAAGAAATGTCGCTATTCCTAGACAGATTCCCTTACCGAAGGAAGGCGGTATTCTACCTCTCGTGCCATTATTTGCCGGTTTGTCGGCCTTAGGTGGTCTGGCCGGCGGTGTGTCGGGGTATTGTAAAAGCAATTAATCAAGTTAGCGATACGAAGAAACGACTCGCCGAAAGTTCGCGACATAACAAAACTATGGAAGCCATTGCAATGGGCAAGAAAAATGGCGGAGCATTATTCATAAAACCCTATGGGAAAACAGGCAGCGCACTCTATTTGAGACCATATAGCAAAGGTGGGAAGATTACTACTACTACTACTCCACGGTACAACAACAATCCTAAGACGAATAAAAGTCGCAGCAAAGAAGCCCCACTATTTTTAAAAACACATAAAAAAAACTAATAAAATTGCCTCGAAGAGCTTTGACGGATGTGGACTTGATAAAATACGCAAAGGATGTTAAAAACTTTAGAGGAGTGTTTATGCGCGATAATTTGCCAAAAGGTCATCCATGGACAAACGAAAGTGCGATTCTAAATTTGGACAATGAAACGGGCAATGGAACCCATTGGGTGTGTTACAAGAAATACGGAAATCGAGTTCACTATTTCGACTCTTACGGTGATCTACCTCCACCTATGGAGTTACAAAGCTATCTTCGAGGTTGCGACATGTACTACAATTACGAAAACATGCAAGATTATAACACGAACGTTTGCGGCCATCTGTGCCTCAAGTTCTGTATAAAAGGACGCGTACATAAGCGAGCGCGCATTCAAATATGTCTCAGACGTTCGTAGTATCGGGAAGAGGTAATATAATTACCACAGTGTGCATTATTTGCCGACGATTCGACTATCGTCCGAGTATAATTACACACTCGGCCTCGTGGGTCTGCACACCTGCAATTCCAGTGCGAAACATTTTTCCTGGCAATAACAAATTCTATTACGATATCGACGACAAAGAAATCACTATACCGTCTGGATGTTATGAAGTCGATGAAATAAATGCCTATATACAAGAGGGAATTTCCCAAGGATAACAGTGTGGTGGTGCTAGTTTGAAAAAGAAATTTGATGAGAGCCGTTTTAAACTCGTGCCGAATAATAGCACGCTAAAGTGCGAAGTGCAATCGATCTATAGAATAAATTTTCAAAAACCTGGAAATATAGGTTCTATGCTCGGTTTTAATCCGCAAATACTAGAAGCAGGCAAGAAACACGTGTCTGACAAGGACGTCGAAATCATTCGAGTATATATACCATCTTTGTCGATTACACATTACGGCCGGATCTTATCGTAACAACATACCTTGTCATTCGATTTATGAATTTGGATTGAGTGTAGCGCCAGGATATCAACTGGAGTGTACACCCTCACATATTATCTATTTTCCGGTGATTGTGGATGAGATTAACAATATTACATTAAGATTAGTGGACCACGAAGGTCGATTAGTGGACATTAGCGAGAAGATACATTTACGGTAGTACGACTAGAACTTAAACGAGAAAAATGGGCCTAGATTTTATAACTAGAGGGAGGGTTAGCAGCAGGCAGCAGCAGTGAAGATGATGAACAGGATAAACCAAAGTGCAAGAGAAATAATGATTCAGTCGAATGCAATTCGTCTTCGATCACGCCAGCATCAGCTACAATAAC
The DNA here is from genome assembly GCA_940337035.1 of Agriotes lineatus. Classification (NCBI taxonomy): domain Eukaryota; kingdom Metazoa; phylum Arthropoda; class Insecta; order Coleoptera; family Elateridae; genus Agriotes; species Agriotes lineatus. Next base: position 72,295 of record CALNHX010007531.1, read on the forward strand.
CGGAGAGCCAGTGGCAATTCGAGCAACGGACGTTCTGTAAGGCTAAAAATTTTTTTAGTGATGAGTCATAGCATGCCAAAGTACATATACAACGACCTGGCAGACATCAGCCCTGCACGTCATCATCCCTTATATATTTGAAATTGAATTGTCAATAAAATTTAAAACAAAACTTGTCGCTGTAAGCTTCAAATTTTAATATGTTTTAGTTCATGCATTGTGAAGTAGGAAAAAAATTGACAGGCGATTTCGATGAGCACTAGTACCTGACAGGTGAGTCGAAAGATGTGCAATTTTTACACATGTTTAAGTGAGCGATTTAGAAAACGTGTGTACAATGCCAGGCGGGTCTGGTTAGTATATATGTCTTTGACAGGCGACGGAGAAGATACTATGTGAGCGCGAGTGAGAGACGTAATGTCAACTCAATGGCGCGAGTGAGACAGGTTGTCTAACGGAAAGTTTGAAGGGTCGTATATCCTGCTTCCATAAGTAAACAA
>CALNHX010007532.1:0-72782 GCA_940337035.1 Agriotes lineatus
AAGGCTAGCGGCTTGGCCTCCGAGAAAAACTCGTGGTTGAAACTGGTAATAAAGAGCTAAGAAAAAATGTAATTACTGTGGGGAAAATAAGACAGAAAGGCGCCATCGTACCTGATCATAATCAGCCCTTAGGAAACATACACTGCTCATTAGATTAATTGAGCGCACGTAATTTGACTTGAACAAACATAATTTAACCACGCCGGTGACGGCGGGCCAAAAATAGCAAGTGCGAGGTACGAACAATTCGTGCCTAAAGGAAAGCTTGCCACTCTGATAAGAGATAGCGCGGGTCGAGAAGGCATCGCGCAAACGAAAGGAACTCGATACAGGTACAAAATAACTGCTTTGGAAAATTTACGAATTCGAAAAGCAAAGGATTTATAATTCAACTAAAAATATACATGTTAAGCCTGAAATAAATGGATAACTGGCGAAACAATTAGGCGAAGACAAAAAATTGTTTCACTCCCCACGGCCAAGAGAAATAAAAAGGTTTAAAGTATGAAAACATTAAAAAATGTAGGAAACCAAAGAATTCCAGAATGAGTTCGATGATGCCAACACCAAAAGCGAAACGCTGTCTAAAAAAAATCTCTTTCGAGAAAATAAGCCAAGGGAACCAACCCTTATAAATCGGCTCAAAAAAATAACTGTGGCACCACATAGGATACCACTATAGAAATAGATGTTCTGTCTAAACCGGACAGACGCCTAAGAAAACTGCTAAACACAGCAAAAACCGACTGCATCACATAGGACACAATCCACCTTACTACAAACATCCGAAAAACTCACAAAAATCCGAAAAGCTCGCACCGCATCATCATCACTGACTCTAAATCTAAGGTAACCCAACATCAAAAAAGTATGAGAGGGAAAAATTATCTTAAAAAATGAAACACAGTAAGTACTGCGACAAAAAGGTTCGGGTGAAAACCCAGGATAACATCCTAAAAACCATACCCGTCCCGAATTTAGGTAGAGACCCCAGAAGCCGGAGGGAACGACCGCACAACCACTAAACCCCGCTCGGACATTCAGCCAGTTGTCGCAGCTAGATGGAAAAGGCGCGCCGAAGACGGACTGAATGTGGTTCCCTCACCGAGTCGGATGGCAACACAATCGCTCGCCCAACCCCAGAAATCTCCACAAGGCCGAAAAACCAACCCAAATAACAATAAAATTTAAAAAACCCCAAACAAGTATAAACTCGTCTCGAAAAAAAATCACATCAAGAAAAAACAACATAGCTAAAAAGCCATGAACAACGATCTGAAAATCAAATCGGTTAAGGTCCTAAGCGAACACAAGCACGGATGGGGAAAGCACTCTAAAAAATATTCCAAAATATGGAGAGAAACGACCCCAACTGCTAGCGTTGCTTAGAGAGAGAACAAGATGACGTTGCTCCTCAATGGTGACCTTCCCTGCATGCCCAACCAACCACCCTATACTCTAAAAAGGGAAAGCAAGATGACAATGCTTCCTATCGTGACCTTCCCTGCGTGGCCAACCAACCACCCTATACGTTACAAAAAGCACTAAGAAAACAAGTTTTTAAAAGGGACACTGTAGGTGTTTCCACGGTCACAATATCCTATAATACCATAGTCCAAATCCAAATAAGCGAAGCGCTTTTGAAAAAATCCTCAAATGAGACGGAAGTAATGGCAAGAAAAAGGAAAGTGAAAAGCACTAGAATGCAAGATCCATAAGGAAAATACCCTACAGAAACTTTTAAAAACAGAAGAAAAAACAGGACAGAAGGAAAAGAGAAAAGGAAAGAGAGGAAAATGAACCGAAAAACCAGAGTTCGGAAAAACTCACGCTGCCACACCCACTCATCCAAGCTTCGACTGGCTAGGTCTACTATTCCATGCCGTAACCCGGGTTTACGGAGACATGGACACGCTTAAAGAAGAGGAAACACAAGGAAAGCAAACCGCCTTCAATCGCAAGGGAAAATCCGCACGCAAACAGATGCGTAAAAAGACGCAAAAAATAGCATAGAACAATGCGTAACAAGATGCAATTGCGCATCTAAACCGACGCAAAAGAATATCTCCTGTCACGTCTCACAGAAGACAAACCTGCACCACATCGGACACAGAAAAAAATATAGACACCCTGTTTACACCGAACAGGGGCCTAAAACAAGGACTGCCTCACATCGGACGCAGCCAACGAGCACATCACATCCAAAAGAAATGCATAATAACGCATTAAAAAATGAAGAGCCAGAAAAAACAACCCGGAAACAACCCGTCGAGACCCTGAGTAAATACAAGTACGGTGAGGCAAGTACCTAAAAATCCCAAAAATGTAGTAAACTACACCAAACCGCACAAGTAATTCACTCAGGCCCTCGACCCACCAATAAGCAACCAAAGGAAAGATAAGGAAAAACCAAACATACTACATACCAAAGCACACACTCAACCAATCAAAGAAACCATTCAGAAACCTCACTCACCAAAGCATACCCTTTCAACAAAGTCCATCACACTACCTATAAACCGACCGCTAAACCAATCATTCGTCAAGAAAGATAAGGTAAGAAAAGTCAATAAACAACCGAACGAAAGGATACGTAAAGAAAGGAAAAGAAAAGAAAGTCAAATATAAATACGTGAACTACAACAAGATGAGAAAATTACAAAATTGCATAAGAAGTAAACATTTGGACAAAAGTGAAAAAGGAAAATGAGTACAAAATTAAATATTGATAATTAAAGTTATCCAGGTAAGCACAGCTGATGTTACTACCAAAATCGAGCCCCACGTTGGGCGCCAGTGAAACAATAAAGAAGCCGACCTGCGATTAATTAATAAAATTAAGCAATGGTAGTAAAAATCGCAGATTAACCCCCCTACAGTTTATACACCACGGCAGCTCTGCAAACTCTTTACTCACCGCGATGGCCCTAGCTAACTCAAATTTCGGCGGCCTTGGATCGTAGGTTCAAATCATCAGCTGTGTACCCTGGAATGTCTTCAAAAAAAAAAAAAGGAAATGGGCGCCAGAAATCAAACGATTTCAAATAATAAGAGGAAATAAACTGCAAGTGGTTTAAAAAATGGCGAGAATATAATTCTAAAAATATTCAGTGACCAAAAAAACAAGCTTAGAAAATTAGATACCTTTTATGAGAGAAAAGTTAAACATAATCAGATTGCGAAAATCTAAACTCTATACTCAACACAAAAAAGCACTGGTAATCTAAACGAACAAAGGTTTGTACAATCCCAAAGATCAGCTTCGAGGTCATCTTTTCAGTGAGAAAATTTTCTTCCAACTGAAAGTGCTGCAACTCAACATTGCTATCGAACTTTCCTGCAATTAAGAACCTGGTTAGGAAACAAACTTTATCCTATGAAAAGGGGTTGGAAAACTATCAACAATATTTTGCAACCTGTATGTAGCTCAGAGCCACTCATTCCTGATGACGTTATAAAAACAATCACTCGTAGATGCGAAATCGGTTGTAAAACTAATAATTGTAGTTGTAGAAAGCACGGGTTAAAATGTTCAAACTTGTGCTTAAGATGCCAAAGCGATAGTTGCTCAAATATTAAAAAAAATTGTTAGCATTCAAGGAATTGACGATGATATAGACGAACCATACATCTCAGACACTGAGTTAGAAGCTGGTGATGAAACTATTAATAACATTGGGGAAAGTATATTGGATGATAGCAGTGAGGAATAAGAATAGCTTAAAAAACGAAGAATTGATTTATTCTTTAATATATAATAATTTCGTCTAAATAATTTTCTTTAAATACTTCTTATAATCCTATTTTCAATAAAAAAGTTTTTCATGTTTAATGATAGCTTAGAAATGAAATAATTAGTTGCTATAATATTATTCTTCTAACTAATATTATGATTCTTATCATTATTATTAGAGTCATTATATAAATTTAAAGAAGAAGGATATTATGCAGGCCGAGTGGAGCGGCTTACTCCCAGTTTCGCCACACCACGCTTAACGTTAAGGTCTATTCAGACTGGCGGTAGCGGCGCGTCAGCGGAGCGGCAGCGAAGCGGTCCTGAAACCGCTCAGCAATCGCTCTGCACGTTTTTAAATGATACTAGATTATCAACAAAGGTTCGTGAATCTAGTTAAAATAATCACAAAATTATCACCACTTATGTAATTACTGTTGATTATTTTTTTCGTTGCGCTATCAACCAATCAGACGGCTGGATTTAGTTAAGTCTATACAGGATGTTATGGAAATGAGTGCAAATATTTCAACCCGTAATAGAACTCGCAAAACTTGAAACAATAAAGAAGCCGACCTGCGATTAATTAATAAAATTAAGCAATGGTAGTAAAAATCGCAGATCAACCCCCCTACAGTTTATACACCACGGCGGCTCTGAAAACTCTTTACTCAGCGCGATAGCCCTATCTAACTCAAATTTCGGCGGCCTTGGATCGTAGGTTCAAATCATCAGCTGTGTACCCTGGAATGTCTTCAAAAAAGAAAAGGAAATGGGCGCCAGAAATCAAACGATTTCAAATAATAAGAGGAAATAAACTGCAAGTGACTAGCGTTTAATTAATAAACAATAGAAAAGTCTTGAAGTGTCAGTAGTAAATAATCAGGATAATTAAAATGCAAATAATGTTATAACAAAGTTGTGTACGTTAACTGAAGGTTGCGACACGCATAAAATTAAAAACCCCTTTCGGGTTATTTTAATAACTTTTCCCGCTGCTGATGATGTAAGTCAGTGATACAGCCTTAGTAACAAAACATGTAAGTCGGTGATTATATTTGTTTGGTACTTTTTCTTGACAACGGAACTTAATATTATTATTAAGTTCCTAGGATAATAAAATTAGCAAAGCAAGATGCAGATTTAGACGTTTTGCTTATAAATTGCAAGTGTTTATGTGACATGTGACACTCACAGGTAACACGATTCACGAAAACTCATCCTGGTGACAGGTGACAAACCAAAACGATTTTTTCAAAAATCTAGAAAAATTTCGATAAGCAGCGGGAAAAATATAATAAGATAACTCGGAATGTATCGCCTATTAACATTTTCGGCAGGCAACAAGCCGCGACTTCGTCTTGGCTTGTACTTGCCTCCCTCAAATGTTAATAGGTCCTTACATCCTTTGTTACTTAAATAGCTATTACCAAAAAACATTCGTGGGATAAGCTTATCACAGTCATTTAATAAAACCTTCTGTTAGGCTATTGAAAATAAAAAAGTGTGACTGTACCTTTTACAGAGGGTCGAAATACATCAAAATTGCAACTTTAAATACTGAGCATAATTAACTATAAGCATAAAAATTCAAATGTAAAAAGCACGAGCATGTATGAAATTGAACATTACATGTTAATAATTGCGGAACCTGTGAATTTAAATTCCCAATAATTACTGGTTTAGAATGTATAAAAGTAAAATCTAGGTATTGAAGATAATTTGAGATTTAATTTCGGAGTAGCACTAACTAACCTCACTTCTCCAACAAAATCATCAGCTGTGTACTCTGGAATGTCTTCAAAAAAGGAAAGGAAATGGAAATGGGCGCCAGAAATCAAGAGATTTCAAATAATAAGAGGAAATAAACTGCAAGTGACTAGCGTTTAATTAATAATCAATAAAAAGTCTTGAAGTGTCAGTAATAAATTATCAGAATAATTAAAATGCAAATAATGTGATAGCAAAGTTGTGTACGTTAACTGAAGGTTGCGACACGCATAAAATCAAGAACCCCTTTCGGGTTATTTTAATAACTTTAACAACAAATTATTCGTGGGGTAAGCTTATCACAGTCATTTAATAAATCCTTCTGTTTAGGCTATTGAAAATAAAAAAGCGTGACTGTACCTTTTACAGAGGGTCAAAATACATCAAAATAGCAACTTTTAAATACAGAGCATACTTAAATATAAGCATAAAAAAAAGCAAGAGCATGTATGAAATTGAACATTACATGTTAATAATGACGAAACGTATGAATTTAAATTCTAAATATTTACGGGTTTAAAATGTATAAATGTAAAATCCAGGTATTGAAGATAAGTTGATATTTAATCCCGGAGTAGCACTAACTAACCTCGAAACATAAGCTGGACGTGAACTGCTCATAATGGACGCAATCGCCGTGGATGCAAATTATAGCAAAGGGACCCTCGAACGGCAGCAACTAAGCAGAGCGCCAGCAGGTGTCGAAAATGCGATGAGGCTAGCGGCTTGGCCTCCGAGAAAAACTCGTTGTTGAAACTGGTAATAAAGAGCTAAGAGAAAATGTAATTACTATGGGGAAAATAAGACAGGAAAGCGCCATCGTACCTGATCATAATCAGCCCTTAGGAAACATACACTGCTCATTAGATTAATTGAGCGCACGTAATTTGACTTGAACAAACATAATTTAACCACGCCGGTGACGGCGGGCCAAAAATAGCAAGTGCGAGGTACGAACAATTCGTGCCCAAAGGAAAGCTTGCACTCTGATAAGAGATAGCGCGGGTCGAGAGGGCATCGCGCAAACGAAAGGAACTCGATGCAGGTACAAAATAAGCTGCTTTGGAAAATTTACGAATTCGAAATGCAAAGGATTTATAATTCAACTAAAAATATACAGGTTAAGCCTGAAATAAATGGATAACTGGTGAAACAATTAGGCGAAGCCAAAAAATTGTTTCAAACTAAACAACTTCTCCATTTATCATTTTTTCGAGAACCCCCTCAAAACTGAGTTAAAGTTCAAAACAATTTTACTCTAAAAATGCATACCCGCCTATGAAATAATATTTTAATTTAATGGTACAACACACAAAAACATTTCTTTGATACGCAAACCAACAAAAACTCTATAGGTACTGATAAAACCTTTAGTTCATATCTGGTCGCCAACGTACTTCATCAAGTGAGGTAGGTAAGCTATTGACCGCATGTTTTTTGTGCAAGAACTGTGCAGTTTTAATATACTTGTGTCGTTCACCTTTAACTTAGATTGGCTTACAAAGCGTTTCGTCAAATTTAGGGGAGATACATGATTGAGAAAATATACGATTAAGGGCCGGTTCTACAATCGAAGGATAAAGTTATCCCGGGAATAAATACCCTAGAAACGATTGTTGTAACAAAGAAAACTATGACAATTATACTTCGGATAGCTTATTCTAAGTATATACTTGCATTGTAGAATCGGCCCTAAATGAAAAACGATAAATAGAAAAGTCGTTCATTTTGGTGAGCTCTATCACTGGTTAAAATATTTGCACTAGTTTCCATAACACCCTGTATATATATAGCTATGAATGTCGGTTTTGTTTGTCCCTTATGCTTTCCTGCACCATTCATTCGATTGTGATGACACTTTAGTGAGGTGTTGTGCCCACGCTCCTGACGGTTTCTGTATTAGTTAGTGATTTTCAAGAATATAGATGCAAACACAAGGTTTATTTAATGTGCCAACATAACCAAGACATACTTTTTTGGTACCATCCCTATCTCAAGCAAAAGAATGGCGTCCCGTTAGTAGCAGCATACGGCTTCACTTCTAGAGCCAGTAATAATTAATTTTAATTTAGTTTTCTTCTTCTTCTTCCTCTTAATTTAGGCTGAGAGCCTGTTGTTTCCACACATTGAGTGCGGTTTTATAAGCCATCTTAAGCCGCAGCCGGGATAGGTGGCTAGCCTAACTCCTTGAATTATAGAAGAATGCCCTCACGGGGGTCACGACAACCAAAGATATTCGTATGATGGCCGGAGAGCGTTCGATGTTTCCAATGTACGGGTGTGGGACTCGAACCCACTACCTGCCGACTGCTGGCGCAAGCACTCTACCAGCCGGCCACACGCTATCTAATTTAGTTTTAATTTATAAATGCCTTACTAAGTTTAGTGGAATAATTAATTTTTAATTTAGTTGTAATTCCAAGAATATCTCACTCAGTTTATACACTGTAGTCTCATACGGTATATATTGTTATGATACATGATGCAGTATAATAAATCATAAGAAAGAAATATTTAAAAAAAACTAATATATTTGGAAGGTTAGAATAATTATATCTTGATGGGTGTAAAATTTCGAATATGAATAATGAAAGTAATTGATACAATGAAAGGAGCCATTTGATAGTGCGATATTAATCGAATTAAATAACGTAATGGTTGTATACAATGTTAATAAAGAACAAACCAAGGTAACATTAGACAAATGTATTTGTTAATAATAATCAGAATGAATATCCTATAATAGTATTATTTTAAAATATAGGAAGTGTGCACTAAGAATGGTATCTAATAGAGATAGAAATTTGTTTATTTAGTTACTAAAACAACTCATGAATAAAGCATACATGTAATTTTGAAAGAAAGAATTTCGTTAAATAAAGTAGAAATTATGCTTTAATTTGTGTTATTTTTTGTATATACAAATTAAAAAGGGCTATAAACAAATCTGCGTTGTGTGATAGGCAAAAATGTAAAATGTAATTCATGGAGACATTTAATCGGTGAAGAGATTATACAAATACAGTTAATTGGAAATAAAGAAAACAGAAGGTTACATTATTTGAAGATATTTGGATTTATTCACACATACAAGATATTATTGGAGGTTCTTACAAGTAACTGATTTGATTTGGATATTTTGTGAGTATAACAAGAGACATCGGCCTATCTGCAAAAAGGGAACAAACTTAGATTTGGAACATCATAATATAGCAACTTACCAGGAGTTAGTTCGTGTGGCAGTGATATTCACGAGGAACAAGGACTGGATTTTGGGAGCAGAGGAGTTGATTTGACAGGACGAATGCAGTTGAAAGGATTCACAGACCATGATAGGTGTTGCTGTTTGTGAAGTGGGCAGTAGGTGTTGCGGTCTATGGACGTCAGGATCCGGTATTTGTTGGAAGTTGCAGTTAAAGCTAAAGCAGTTATCAAGGTTTGTGTAGATAAGTTGAGAAAGCATTTTGAATAACTGTCAATAAAGGAAAGTGATAATATAAAGTTGATATAGTACTTACATAGGTGAATTGAATAATAAATGTGTTTATGTAAGATACAATTGGCAATTACCAGGTTTGATGAATTTTAAAAGTCAAGTTTGACGTTATATGTCATTCATAGTCAAATAATTTTGAAAATAGAATTTTAAAACTTCAATTAATAGAGAACTAGATTTTGGTAAACCCACCCTGAAAATAAGAGCTCTCGATTTAAAAGCAATTATTGTTTGACGTTTAAGACATTCCATTAAGTAAGGCATAGTTCAACTGGTGAGTTATAGCACAATTTTTGGCTAGCATAATGTGGAGCTGATATAGTCAATACATAAATATAAAGTAGCACTACGTGGTGCATTACAATATATATATATATATATATATAATTTTCTCTGTATATATATATATATATATATATATTAAAGGTAAACATTTCAGGGTGTCATACCGCTTAATAAATTTGAAGATTTCTTCAACTGGTTGAAGAACATCTTGAATGGCGTTTGGGGTTGGACGACGTTTCGACGAAATCACATTCGTCATTTTCAAGTCCTTGTAGTCCGGGTTTGGCTTCTAGTTATGCGGCAACACGACGGACTGTCAACTTGATGCACAGCTGACTGAATAGGTTGTTTATCAATTACTGTGGCAACTAGCATCGAGGGAGCTGTACTGCTAGGACGGATGGCTGGTGTTCGCAGAGAATGGCCGGCCGTTGCTTGTAGTAACGTTGGTAACCACGATGCAGGTAATCGGCTTGTGTCGTCGCGGGTGTTCATACAATTCGGACGTTTCACGATTTCGATGGCTTCTCGTATGATGCATGCGTCTTTGTGTTCGACGCTGGCAATGCTCTTGGTGTTGTCGAAATCAATCTTGTGCGAAGTATCCCATATATGATGCACTAGCGATGAAGTGTGTTCCATCTTCTTAACATAGTTCTGATGTTCCTCCTTGCGTGCCTTTATTCTCCGGTTGGTGTGGCCTATGTAGCTGCTATCGCAATCCCGACACGGTATCTTGTAGACTCCTTGGTTTTCCAAAGGGATGTACTCTTTAGGATTCCTCAGTATGGACTGGATTTTTCTATCCGTGGTAAAGGTTGTCCTGATGTTACATTTTCTAAGGATTCTTCCGATTTTCTCCGTCGTGCCTCGGATGTAAGGCAGGTACGCCGTGCCACAAGGTCTCTCCTCTTCTGCGTCTTGCGTTTTGGTCTTCGGTGGTCGGAACGCTTTCCTAATCGCTGCTCTGCCATAACCATTTTGTTCGAATACTCGAGCAAGGGTTGCTAATTCTTGTCTTGTATTCTCCTTGTCGGCTATCCTTCTTGATCTACAAACCAGTGTTGTCAGGACTGATTGTAGTTGAGCAGGGTGGTGGTGTGAATTAGCATTTAGGTAGCGATTGGTGTGCGTGGTCTTCCTATAAACCGTGTGCCCCAATTTTCCATTCTTCTTGGTGATGAGAACGTCTAGGAATGGAAGGTGGTTGTTCGTCTCCAATTCCATCGTAAACTGGATCTTATTATGGATGCTATTGAGATGGGTAAGGAAATCAGCAAGTCGATTCTTACCATGACCCCATATGGCAAAGACATCATCGACATACCGAAGCCAAAGTTTCGGTTTGTAAATGGTGCTGTCCAGTGCTTTCGATTCGAAGTCCTCCATGAAGAGATTCGCAATGACGGGAGACAAAGGTGAACCCATCGGCGCTCCTTCTACTTGCTTGTAGCGTTGACCATTATAGATGAAATATGTATTCTGGAGACAATGATCGGCAAGTTTGATGATGTGTTGAGGTGGATCATACTTCTGTTTAATGACTTTTAGAGCTTCGGCAACTGGCACTTTAGTAAACAGAGAGACGACGTCAAAGCTCACGAGGATATCGGTCGGTGTAATTTTCTCCTTTTGCAGCATCTTGATGAAGTGGGTAGAATTCATAACGTATGAAGCCGCATCTGCCACATGCGGCTGCAGATGTTTAGCTACGAACGCTGCAAGTCGTTGGACAGGTGATCCTATGGAACTAACGATAGGCCTAAGCGGTGTTCCATCCTTATGAATTTTTGGGAGACCGTATATCTTGGGACATTTAGACGACTTTTCTCTAGGTATAAGTTGATTTTGCACTTCAGTTTCTATGTTACTCTCCTTTATCTTCGACTTGGTGGTCTTCTCCAAATACGTTGTTGGATCTGTGGAGATACATTTGTAAGCACTGTCCTGCAGTAAAGAAATCATTTTAGAGTGGTAGTCATCGTTGTTCATGATAACGGTGACATTTCCTTTGTCTGCAGGAAGAATAATGATGTTGTTGTTCTGACGAAGATTCTTGAGTGCCAAAGATTCATCACGGGATAGATTCGATTTGGGTGGTTTAGCCAATCGTAAGATTCGAGAGGTATCTTGTCGGATGAGATCGGCGGTATTCTTATCCAGTCTCGAAATCGCAGTTTCTACTCCGCAGATGATAGATTCCACTGGAATACGTTTTGGAGCTATGGCGTAGTTGAAACCTTTAGCAAGTGCAGATATCGCAGATTCATCCAAAGTAATATCAGAAATATTACGGACAACTTTAGACATATCCAGATTAGTAGTACGATACCCTTTTTGCGTTGAATAAAGATGGTCGAATTTCTTCCTTTGCTTTATCGTGTAGAGGTGTCTGTCAGTTTCCGCTCGAAAGTCTGCTAATTGGTCGATGATGTTCCAGATCATAGGGTGGATGATCCCGCTGAGGTGAAGATGCAAATCAAGAAGTTCTTTATTTATTTTGGCCAAAATGTGTCTCGTCTCTTTGATGGAATCTCGAAGAAGAGCAGCACTTGCCTTGTTCAGAATGTTCGTGGTCCGATACGTTTTTCGATGGAATGACAATCTAGCACAGGTCGGGATGATGTTCTGATCTCTGCAGCGTTGCAGGAATGTCAAATTTTACATTTCTTGGACCGCAGTTTTTCAAAACTTCTGGTTTGATGGAATATATTCTCCCCGTAGAGACGTATAATAATATTACGAAGGTTTTCGCGGCTGATATGTATTAAAGGTAAACATTTCAGGGTGTCATACCGCTTAATAAATTTGAAGATTTCTTCAACTGGTTGAAGAACATCTTGAATGGCGTTTGGGGTTGGACGACGTTTCGACGAAATCACATTCGTCATTTTCAAGTCCTTGTAGTCCGGGTTTGGCTTCTAGTTATGCGGCAACACGACGGACTGTCAACTTGATGCACAGCTGACACATTCTCTGCGAACACCAGCCATCCGTCCTAGCAGTACAGCTCCCTCGATGCTAGTTGCCACAGTAATTGATAAACAACCTATTCAGTCAGCTGTGCATCAAGTTGACAGTCCGTCGTGTTGCCGCATAACTAGAAGCCAAATCCGGACTACAAGGACTTGAAAATGACGAATGTGATTTCGTCGAAACGTCGTCCAACCCCAAACGCCATTCAAGATGTTCTTCAACCAGTTGAAGAAATCTTCAAATTTATTAAGCGGTATGACACCCTGAAATGTTTACCTTTAATACATATCAGCCGCGAAAACCTTCGTAATATATATATATATATATATATATATATACATTTCAACGGTGGAATAATATTAAGTTTGCGAGTTATTTGTTTGGTAGTTTTCCATAGTGTGCTATCTGCAGGTGCTATCCCCGATATATCGTTCTAATATGACTCAATCCTGTAATTATTGCTCTCATTTCAATTGATGCATCAATTAATTTAGTCTAGTTTTAAGTTTTTTTTTGTTTTGTTCGTTGCCTACGTCTTCTTATTGCATTCTTTTCATTTATCAAACTAATTATGTATCCTGGTGGATTCACTGGATTATTCGATGCCTCCTTCCGATGGGGACTTTTAGTTGCGGTTTGAGTTGCATGTATAGTAGTGGCAATTACATGTCTAACAGCATAGTCGGCTGATTGTTTAGTGTATGGAAGAGTTTGTGGATCTATGTTTAGAACGAGTTGTTTCTCATATTCTTCCCAGTTTCTTCCATTAATCAGACTAGGTTGTCATATTGTATATATCTTGACTTTTACGGTATTTTGAACTTCCCAAATGAATGCTCACTTGTAATTTTGGCAAGTGGTAGCTACAGTAGGTTAGGATCCGTTCTAACATTTGAATAAACACAAATAAACAAGAGAGAGAGAACATAAAATAATTCTATTATTCTGATAGATACATAAATTAAAATTCTGTAAACGCTGTACAATTGATTTACAAGGTTCCTTAATAAATTAGTTCTTCGGTCGTAACAGGTAGGCAAGCAATTTGACAGCACTGGCAAGCAGGTCGTCAACCGATGTTTTAACGAATTTGGGATGGTAATCTTGAGGGTGTCGGTGTCTACTTTATCGACCTGTTCGGGAAAGAGTAAAACTGCATTATTTAACAGATTGGATCTTTTTAACAATATTAGGTCCTTGTTACTAAATCTAACGTATAAAACGAATCCGTGATGGAAATAGAAACGTTAAGCAGGTTTAGTGCTAGTGTTGAAAGGCACAGGAAACTTTTTGACCAGGTAAGTGGCTTTCTGGATCTCGATTCACAGGGGATTGCTAAAGGGCCTCCTGTTATTTTAGCGTTCCAGTTGCAAGATTTGGGCATTACTGGGGAGGAGTATTGCTTTGCCGTCCGATAGCCGTGCACACAGAGAGAGTACAGCTTCTACAACGCACCCCTCGGTTGGAACTTCGTAACAGAGTGTTATCTAACACGAGCACGAATTCGCCTTCCAGCGAGGTGGAGGCACTGAGACCAGCATGCCGGGTGAGGTTTCCTTCAATAGATTTGGAATATCAGTCCCGTTTAGTGGCGAAACTGCTTGTATGTATACTCAGCGTTATCTTGTAGGTTGACGTTGAGTGGGACAATAAATTCATGAGTAGCCCTGAACTACGGGCGTTATCAACATTTTTGTACAGGGATGTTGCCTCGACCTTAAGGTTATCAAGAGTTCTGGATTGCTGTGAAATGTTATCAATAAGATGTGCTTCGAAGACACCAAATGTGGTAGCTATGCTCAAATATTAAATACACCAATTGATTTTCTTAATTAGATTTGCGCCAGGATAACGTCACAATATTATTGGTTCTGGTTGTCTGTTGAAACTTAGTACTACCCGTAGATAGTCAGAGGTAAGTTCTGTAAGAATTTGTAGATTTAGTGGGCCAGCAAGATTTTTCATTATTCCAATGTCAAGTATGTCAGGTAGGCGAGTGATCTTTTTTATAATTACAATAAATATATTCCGTTGGAGAAATAACTTGTGTGCGGCAATTTAACCTGATTTCCTACAATTTACCCCCATTGGGGTTGTTTGCTCGCCAACCCTATATTTGGTTTTGATAATTTGTTGCAAGCCTTTCATAATTCGCTGGTATGATTATTTATAGAATTAACCTTGCGTAATAGTTGCTCCAAATGATCTCGTACATTTACAAGATCGACTGCTCCTTTGAAGCTGGCTAAATGGCTTTCGGCGCTGAAGAATTATCGGCACCTCGGTGTTGCTGCCACCGTAGGCTCTCGAGGCTGTATTTCTGTTCAAGAATAACGAGGCGTAAACTGCTGTTAACGCAGGCCCATACCGAAACTAACTGTCAATCGCACTTTATTGCTTCGCGTGATGGGTTGGTCTGTGGACGTATGCACCGGTCGCCTATTAGTGAGCCACTGATTCCCCGAGCCTCTAAACCCACGCTTTGTTCTATTAATAACCGCACTCAACGCGCGAAACTCGTAGGTTTTAAATGCATAATACGTTTTAATCTAATTACTACAATGTAAGAACTGAAGTTTAGTCCTATACCTGACAGAATAATGGTTAAATACCAAGGTGATTATTAAATACGAGGATGACACGAACTGGCCCGTTACAATCTGAGGGTTGTGCATTTCACACTTAAAGGACTCTTGCTAGGCAGCTGGATACTACCGCCTGCAAACGTTTTTAGTTGATTGCAACTTATTCATTTTCGTTGTATTACAAGACGTTTTTTAAATTAATACACTAATTATGACACAGTTGTGGAAATAAATTTAAGAAATGACTCTCGCTAAACACTTCCGTATTCTCGCGCTGTGCACACCGTTCTCAGCATATGTTTTAACCAATGTGTTCTACCAGTGAGGATATGCGCAATTGAAATGTCTTCTGCTAATAAGGTGATCATAGTACAGCGAGTAATGATAAAGGTTAAAGTAAAAACAACCTGGGCAGTACATGTTGCTATGAAAACGCATGACAGATGAACAGTAAAACTATTACAGTAGAACTAAAAAGACACAAACGATTGGTAGAACGCTCACCAACAAAATAAGAATGGAAAACTATGACAGAAGCCAAATGATAATGTCAATCCTTGTGTTGGTGTATGGAACCAAAATCGAGATAGTGAAACAGAAGGAATGCTCATATGTCCAAGATATTGCAATAAAATTTCTGGAGGCTGTAGAACAATATATCGGGCGCAATAGGATAAGAAACGTTGAGAAAACCATCGAAAGGATGGAAGATTATTGTACACCATAGTCAGTGTTGATCACTCATGAGGAAACTGAGATCCTGATAGGCCCAGAAGAAGGTGGTACAATGCAAAAGGTATAACGTGCTTTAATGATTTTATTTGGGTAACCTTCTTTGTGTTTCTGAATAAAACTATTACTTGTTTATTTATTTAATTCGTTTCAAATTTTAAAATTGTTAAAGTATTTGGACGATAAGTAACAATTACCATAAGACGTAGAGCTAATTTCAAGAGGTTGTCAGGCCATTTTGGCAGTCTACAGCAGTGTAATTAACCATTTAGGCATTCAGAGCAGTTTGTCTGTGCTTTAAACCCATTTTAGTTATTTAATTTTTCATCGCATAATATAGCAATAATGAATTCGAACACCCTTTAGCGACGTTATCCCGATTTGGCAATATTTTGGGCCACCCTTTGAATATTGTTCCTTGCAGGTGGCTGTCTGGGTTTCGTTCCGCAGCGTTAGATTTTAGGCTAGTTAAAAATTCAACCTGTAAGAGCAAATGAGAGGGCATCTATTTGTCCTTGTCGCTCCGACACGCTTTTGTTTTTATCCGGCGGGCCCCTTGCCTTGCGATTGGCTACTTGTTGTGGCCTGATGACGCTTTCTTTTGGCGCGTAAACTGACGCGGGGATTAACGGTCGATCCCAGGCGGTCGATCCGAGCGGTGGTTAGTGCGATGCCGTGCAAGCATCCCCTCGCGTTTCGCGTGGGGGTGCTTGCTTTTAAAGAGGTGCTGTTGCCGCGAAGGGTGCTTGAGTGCCGTGTTTTTCCCGAGTAGAGTCACGAGAGAGTCGTTGTGGCACAAGGAGCGTTAGGTGGTGTTCTGCTTTTTCGCCGTTGGTGTGTGTGGGTGCTCGCGTAATTTGATGGTCGTTAGCTTTGCTTCAGTAACGTAGAGCCGAGGTTAGGCCCATTCTTCCCTAGAAGGGGATCAAACTCGCAGAGCTGCTGAAATTGTTGGCCTCGCCGTCGTCTTGCCCCGTAGGGGGACGTATTCCAGTCGTCGCCCCTTGAGTGGATTTCCCGCAAGTACAGCACTGACTCCCACGCTTCCGTTCCTGCGTCGAGTACTGTAGGCACGCCGTCTGCAGCCGTTTCGCCCACGCTCGGCGGGGGTCCATAACAAGGTAACATGTGTTCATGTAACTTTAATTAATTATCTGTTATTTGTATGGCCTAGATTTGCATTCTGTGGTCTTTAACTTAATGTATTCTGACTGCAATTATTCGTAATTAACCATCTGTTATTTGTATGGCAAAATTTTCATACTGTGGTCGCTAACCTAATGTATTCTGACTGCAATCATTTGTAATTAATCATCTGTTATTTGTATGGCATAAATTTGCATACTGTTGCTGCTAATTTAATGTGCTTTGGGCGCTATCATTTTTAATTAATCTTCTGTAGTTCGCGCTGGCCCAATTTGGAATATTGTTCTTGGGTCACGACCGTTGTGGCCGCCGCCGCTGTCAATAATTTAAGGCTCACGTAACTGGCCGACAAAGGCCTGTCGGATTATTTGAGTTTATGTCGGCCGCCCACCGCCGGTTGTATGTTTATGACCATTGATGTACTAGAAATAGAGCGCCTCTCCAGCTGGGGCCCTAGATTTAGATGTAGGTTAGTTTTGAAGTCCTGTAAATCACCAAAGTTGCTTACGTCAGACCAATAGACGAGTATTTGAACAAAGGTCTCATCATTGTGGCGAATCTGTGCATGCTCTTTTCAGGTTAAGCTTTATTGTGTAACGATTTATGTACGGCGAAGCCTGAGCGTTGGAACGACAGAGGTAAGTTTGACGACGCTTGCCGCAGTGACGACGAGGTTAGTGAGGCCGAGATCCCGTATCATACCCCGTTTGACCCTCAAGGTCCGGTTAAACGAGAGTCTTCTTGGATCTTGTGGCGCCCATTTATTTCGACACACCCTATATATGTCTCGACACGCTTGCCCGGTGACGTACCGTTTGAACCGCGCCCATCCCCTGAGCGTACCAGCCGAGGCCTTTAGCCTGTTCTTGACGATTCTCAGGGTGAGTGTGCCACCTCTTTCCGGACTTGACTAGTCTTTTGATACTCACACCGTGTGGGTGTCGTTAAGTCATTTTGATACCGTAACAAGGTAGCTAAGTAATAATAGTAAGACGGACTCAGATATGCGAGATTTCTATCTGTTACTAGTCCAGATTAACAATCTAAAGGTCAGAGTAGGCCCAAAATACTATTTTCTTCTTTTCTTCAGCCCTGATGGTCTGAAATTTGTACAGTTAAAATATGTCCGTTGTGGAGAATAATCTAAAGCTTATTACTTGTAGTTGAATTTAATCCTGTCTGGTGAAAATTCTTCTTTTTTACTTTTTAATGATACGGTTAAATCTGTTTGGTTTTTGTTAATTATTGCCATCGATCAAATATTCGGTTTAATCTTAAGTGGCTAATAATCATATATATCATTATTGTTCAGCGCTCAGGATTACTTATCGGTAAGTGGTCTTATCATGAAGAGCAGTACAAGGGATAAATCATTCACTTTGTGTATGTACTTTGCATTAGATAAACAGTGTTGTGCCACAACATTTTACATGGGCAATTGTCTTAATAGCAACTTGGTGGATTGAAAGCTCAAACGAGCCTTTATTTTACAATAACATAATGGTGCACCTTTCTTTAAAAAATGAAAGATACATGCAGTATTTGGCAGCTTTTACAGGTAAGTGATTAGTATTCATCAATAAGTCATACATATGGTTCTATGGGCTCATTACTATTTTAGTTTATTTTATATTTACAGTATTATCTGTGCGTATGTCATAACTGTAGAAATACAAGTAAAAGTGGTATTGTTAACCAAGAGATAGAGACGCAGAATTATTAAGAAAATGCATAACTGCGTATCGTGCTACAATTCATGAGTGACAAATTCTAATGGCCTCAAACAGGTCTGGAAAAGCTCGGAAAACGCCCTAAATAAATGAAATAACGGTAACACACTGCCCAAAACTATTGTTGGCAAGAAGCAGCTGGATTCTTAATTACGCTGCAATTGTTCAATACTCGGACGATAAACGTCGACGATATTCAAAACTCCAATATGGCAGAAGTGTATAAATTAAATAAGACATGCACGTAATAGCTTCACTAAATGCAGGCAGGCATTTGATTTTAAGCAGCCTCGCGTCACCAGACCATTTCATAAAAATTCGATTAGTGTGTGAGAAAACGAGAGAGAGAGAGAAGCGAGAGAGAGAGAAAGAAATGGGGAAAAGGAAAAGAAAAAAGATATAGAGAGAAGAGTTTTTAAGTCACGGCAGTGCAAGCAGGATAGAGAATTGAAGGTCGGCACGCAGAATGCGGGGTGTTTGGCTGGAAAACAGACAAGGCTCTCGGAAATGTGTACATAGATCCTGGATTTTATATCCGACATAGGATATACGCACGTGAACTACCCAATGCTCAAAACACATACTCAGTTCCGATGACTGTTCGAGACCGCATCTGAAAAAATGTGTTCGGGGTGTCGTACTATCCCTTCGCGCCGCTAACGGAAAACATCAACAAAAGATCTTTCGCGATCGTACACGAACGAATATTCGAAATAGCCTAAGAAGGAGACCTATTGCCATGCTACAGTATCTACCACTCGCAGTGCTGGTGTTTCATGCCGGGTCCTCGATTAGTCACGTGATCGTGGCACACGACCACTGCGCTGCTGGGTCAAATCAAAACGTAAACCAGACGTAAACAAACCCTCACTATGCCGCCAACTGACCCGGCATAAAACATTTGCACCGCGAGTGGCAGAATACGGTACTACTAAAGAACCGCAAATATCAACGCAGGTTTTGGTGAGCGGCCAGCATGGGGATCGGTCTTTTTCCCTCTTACTCTATGGTAGTCATATCATCAAACTATTACTTCTCAGACAAATTGGAAATAAATTTAATACGAGCAGTGTTGTAAAACAATGTAGTTTGATTTGTACCAGCCAGACGTTGTAATATAGACGTGCTCTCTTTGTCAATGGTTTTCCAACATCCGTGTTACACTTCTAAAGCAAAAAGGGATAAAGGTAGAGTCATTTCAATTCTCCTCAACTGGAGGCGGGCTGCTATAGGGACCTTGCGTCCCTTTTCAGCCAACAAGAAAATTTTAGGATCGGCGAGAGAAAGGAGGAATGGAGAATGGAAGACAGACCAAGAAATGTGGAAAAGTACTCCCCGGCATTCGCCTCAGAGACGGCCACGGAAATCGAACCCACGACTCCCGAACGCTTCCCACTGGTTTACAGTTCTCCGAGTAGTTTCTTATTATTGTCATCGAGCCGATGTCGACAGTTTCTGTTTCTTTTGGTGTAATTGGACCTTCTAATGGTCTATTGCAGTTCTTCTATGTTTTTAAGAAAGGAAGGGTCCGCGTTATTAGTGAAATGTTACTGTAGCCACTTTCAACAGAGGAATTTAGTTCCATTTATTAAATTTATTATGAACTCGCAAAAGTAAAAACGAGTCTGTAACCAATTAATGATGACAGTCGTAAAAAATTGTAAATTTTGGTACCTAGTCAAGTAGACTTTAAATATTACTTATGTATGTATGTATTATCTGTAACCTCATTTACCTTGCGGTGTCGAGGCTGGTGCTATATACTTATTGAAAATATTAATATTTCAAGAATAAATGTATAACAATTAATCCGTTTTTGCAGCAACCCTTTCAATAGCAAGTGCTGCTATGTACACCACCTGGGCTTCCCCTACGCTACCGAAGCTTGTGTCGAGTGATTCTCCGATTGGAAACCACCATTACAGAGGTAGTTTTTCGTATATTTTGTAGTGATATCACTGCAACTAAAAATTGCGATTACTTATATGCAGGTAATAAAATAATGCTATAATAAGATAAACCACTCTTTTATGGCTTTCAGCCTCTCGCACTTTTCTAAGATTTGTCTATCTTCATCTTACACACAAATTCTTCATCACTAAATAATTCTTGAATATCATTTTATTTGTATTTTGTAAAAACCTTATAATGTCTATCGTACCTGCTACCGCCAGTCGGCTTCTTCAGTCCTAGTATTACACATAATGGAAATCCATAGCAAATAAATATTTAAAAACTGATTTGTTCGCTACTAAATCAGTTATAAGTTTGAAATTTAGCCGATAGAATGCTAGATTATTAATAAATAACCACGAAGAACTTGTTCAAAGATGCAATCTGCAATATTATATATAAAAAATCTGTCTTATAATATTTAAAGGTACCTTATCTGCGAAAATTATTTTACATTTTACATTTTATATAGGAACAAGGATCCTGGATCGCGTCCAGTTTCTTACTTGGCAGTGTACCAGGAGGCCCTTTAGCTCTGCTAATTGTGGATCGAATTGGCCGTAGAACTGCTTTGTTGCTTTCCGCCATACCAATGTTCATACCATGGATCATATGTGTATTTGCAAAATCTGTATGGGTTCTAATAGCTTCTCGACTTGTAGCTGGGATAGGAGCAGCAACTGCCATGACGGTAAGAATAATTTATTGCTAAAAAAGCAGTAATTACATTAGTACTAGTATTATTAAGGGAAACTGAATTATAGTTTGTATTTACCTCTTTCAACAGAAAAATTTTTTACTATGAAAGCTGTAATTCTTCAGTTATTTAGCATTACTGTAAAGTCCTTGCTTTGATCAGTAAGAGTAGTTTATTGGAAGCTTCTAGCAATATGACAACCATGTTAGTCCAACTTTAGGTGATTTCAAAATTTCAGTCATTTCTTTCGTCAGTTTTGTTAATTAGTAGTTAATAAGGCAGTAGTGTATACCTATGTGAGTTATTTACCGGTTACATAGCCCTTCTTTTATTATTTATTGCATGATATAATAGCCGATCCCCTAACAATGTTGTCAAATTTAAATTTCTTCTTTTAATCCGTGTGAGTGTACTCATAATTTTTATTCGAAAAGGTTCTGCGCGAAACTGCAGAGTAGTGCGCACATATCGGTGAAATTTCACTTACTAATCTTGACAAATAACAAGTACCGAAAACATCGGGAAGGACAGAAGGTACATAAAGCAAATTAAATTGCTAAAAAGTGATTATTGTTTAAAAGATATAAATCATCAAAGAAGTGTAATTGGTAAACAATTGACAGTTGACTACTGCATAATTGTGAAATTAAAATATATTAAGATTTACAATAAGTAACCTCCATAAATAACGTGATCGGCAGTTCTGTTCGTATTTGTTTCGCAGTGACACCATTTTAAATATTTATGCAACAGTTCCATAGCTCTCAAGTTCCTTGGTAAAGAAGGGAGGCATCAGCATACAATGTTGATCTTGTTGAGTTGTGAAACCGATTCTCAATGCTGCTTACTACAGTGGCCACTATTCGGTTGTACACTTCAATGTGATTCTTGCCTGGGTCAAAAGCTGGTGTAGCTTCATCTTTGGACAGTTCGCGTAAATGCATGTGTGCCTTTTTTCGTTTTATAAAAAGACGCTCTTCGATAACAATATCTACATCCATTTCATCCAGCTGGACATTAGTCTATTGAAGAATGGATCATGGCAAGTTTGGAAATCATTACCTAGATATCTAGAAAATGTTCTAGTGCGGGAGGATACTTACAGTCAGAATTATTTATTATTTCAAATTCAGGAGACTGTTAATATATCCATTGACTTGGCCTTGTATTTGCGGTTCCAAAGTACTAGTAGATATTCTGGCCAGCAGAATTCTAACTGGAGGTGAAAAACAGCAAGTAAAGAAAATGTTCTTTTCTGCGATAACGACCTTTGTCCCAATTTGGAAACAGCACTTGATGAGCAGTATTTTCAAAAGTACAATTGGAAAGAGGACTACTCAGAGGTGTGTCTATCATATTGTATCTTCTGTATTGAGACATAGAACTGCAGTAAAGGTCATAAATTTACTGATTGAAGTTGATGGTACCTACAAATTTTCTGAATCAACAATTCGAAAATAATGATCAGAAACCAACTTAAGGAATTAAGTAACAAACGACTTCCGGGATTGGACCGTGTCATGATTGAGATGGCCGTGAAAGCCTCAAAAATCACCACTTAAGGGTATAGAAATCATCTGTGGGACTGTAACTTCTGCGAGAACATCGAATTCGTTTGCTATAGTCTGCTCGTATCCATCAAAATTATACATTGGGACAACTGAGCTTTGTTATGTTGACAAGGTGCTGAAGCTTGAGATGGAGTTTTCAGAACAGTAGGAGAACGATATGTACAGTACCATTCTTCCTACCATGTGAGCTTTCAAGAAGATTCTGTGATGGTATCGGAATGGTATGGTAAGAATGTCACTGGAGCCTCCATGACTGTTGATCGATATGTAGATGTCCTTCAAGACTCAGATTTAAGAATACATCATACTTTATATGTCATTCGTATAATGATAATATTAGGGCACATGTCGCAAAGCCCCCTCCTCTTATTTTAGACAGAAATAAATAAAACTCTATTTGATAGTATTTGCCAAAGTTGCAGAACTGCCAAATTAAAATAACATAGCGTCATATCTCTGTCCATTACATGTTACACATATTTGAAGTAACATTACCTCAGTGAGTAATTGGGAAGATGAAAGTACTACAAAATTAACAAAATTCCAAGACGATTACCCAAGTAGTAGCAGTAGTAGTCACTTGCTTTTTTAAATGCGTTTTTAATTGAATTGAGGAATAGGAATTCCTTATGTGGCTAACTACTAGGCATAGTAAACGTCTAAAGATGCAAACAATGAAGTACTGAGTATTATTTTATTTAAAAAAAATAGGTATAGCAAGTGTATAATACAGTTAAGAATGAAGTCGTAGTTACTGGTCTAAGCTGGAGTTTCGTTCAAGATAAGTAATTCGCTCCTCCTTACTTAATCGTCGCTGGCGCAGATGCTGAGCTTTGGCGAAAGAAGTTTGTTTCGTGATGCCAGTTCCTGAACGGAGTTGGTGCTCAATAGCCAGAAAAGTTTCTATGCTTGGAACGCTTCTATCGGGATACTTCTCTTTGTAACGGCGTTGTGCATTTTCTGCGTTTTCGTGTATTTCCGCTATATCTTGTGCTTGAAGGGAAGGTTCCATTATTTCAGGATTATTTTGCTTCTGTGAAACGACAACGCCTAAGAACTGTGTATAGTCTGACAGATGCCACGTTTGAAAGTAAAATTGGAATGGCAAATGCGATTAGTGATGTACTAGCATTTAATATCTAGATACCGTGCTAGAGACACTACATATAATAAAATGTTTGCAAATAAAATATATCTCCATCTCTCGAGACACCTTAATAATATATCAAGTATCAAGGTTGGTAAGGCGCTTTTACCAATGGAATACAATGTTTGGATACCAAGAGAGCGATGGGACCGATCCATTTGTCTGCTGAACTGTTGGTGGTAAGACAGATGGGAGCACTGGAAGTAAAGACAACCCTTTCTAAACATCAATATGGTTTTAGGAAAGCAGGCTCAACCACAGTTGGTCTGGAGATAGTAATGAACTCAGTTTAAAAAAAATCTGTAAAGGGCTTTACTCAAAACTTTCGTTGTAAGTGGACGTTGGGACACTGAACAATTTAAAAAATAATTAGCGGTAAAAATATTTTGACGGTCCTAATAATACTGAGAAGGATCCTATGTTATATTCAAAATTAAATATGTGACCATACAAATGCAGTTTTACCGAGTTGGCATTTTTATTTTGCCATATTTCTGTGCACACACATTTTCCGTGTCGAATCTTAATATACAGGGTCTCTAAACCATGTTGTTTTCATGCGACAATATTACCTCGTAAGTTCAATATTAAGTTTAAATAGTTTTTCCGACATTTTACATTGAACTAACTGCATTACAGTAAACTGTAATAATGTAGGAACGCAAAGTAACAAGAAGAACAAAAATACTACTAACATTTATGTTACAGATATCTAAATCTATTGCTTGCTAGACTTTAGTAAACAGAGAGATACGAAATGATTTTTATTAACTTGTTAGTACCCAAAGAAGAGTATATAGTCAATTATACCTTTTCTTTTTAAGTAAAAAGGTTAGTAATGATAATAGGTATATTATCACGATGTTTTACTAAAACAAGGGACGATTTAGATATACTATGTAAATACATTCTTTTAAATAAAGGCGGAGACCATTATAATTAACTACTAAACACCGTAGCTTCATTAGCATTTATATCTTTGTAACAGAACTTATAAACTTACTTATCCGCTTTTCTCTTGTACCTTGCGGTGTCGATGGTTGCGGCTTTTGCTTTTCATGCTGTGATCTTTGCTTTTTCCCAGTTTCTTCCTTTATTCGTTATTGTTCTCCTTATTTCGCCGTTCTACGAACTGCTCTTTGCCAGTCGTACCAATTTCCAAGGTTTCTTTAACTTATGATATGCCCAAGCCAGTTTAGTTCTTTCCCTTCTATTTTTGTTTGAAGTTTTCTGCTTTTACGGGTGTCTTCTAGCCTGGTTACAAATTCTGCCTTTCTTTGATACTCGCATGTTTCTTCTGAGATCTTTCATATCGCAAGCTTGAATCTTATTTTTTAAACGCTCAGTTAGCATCCAAGATCCGCAACCATATGTGCTTTCCATTGTGTTTGATTACCTTTTCACTGATCTGTCCTAGGCCATAAGCTCACATTTGTTTACACCTGTCCGGTTTCCATAAAAACTATCTCTAAAGCAGTTCTTAGACTACTCCCTAAGATGTTTTCCTACTCTTTGCTTGAGACGCTAAACAGCAAAATTTTGCTTGAAGCTTTCACACTTCATATTATCGTCTTTTTTATGCAGTGATAAGATCACTGTGTCCACTAGTCTTTGGGTATCTTCTCTGTCTTATCTACACAAGTTAAGTTATATAGCAGCTCTAGATATGCATTTTAACAATTAATCTTTTTGGAGATATTCTCAAACTATTATCAGAATCCTCAACTTTTATGATTCAGTAGAACCAGTTCACGAGCGACATGAGACTGATACTGTTGAAACATTATTACAGATTCGTGATAAGATTAGAATATTGCTGGGAAATGTATCTGCTCCTGGTACAAATATAAAACGTGTACTACGTTCATTTTGACATTTTTGGTTTTATTCACTAAGGATAACCATAGCGATCTAACTCATCTTAGTTTTTCCTTAAAACTACTTAATGGCTCTGCAAATTTAAAACAATGTGGATGGTTTTCTCTGCCACTGACAACGTTTAAATTTAGCTGTAGTCAAGCGTTTGGTCTGGATTCTCTCGTTCTCCATCATCGAGTAATGTGATGTTTTCTGTTTTGGTTAGACCCTGCTGAAAGTATACGTTGATTAATAAAATTTCGCAGATCAATGTTTATTTGACTAACTTCTTGCCGAATTATAAAAGACCAAGTCATCGATATCTTAGACCTCGCGTTGGCCTTTCAGGGGTATTTGTGGTTCAATGGTCGCTATCTTTGTTATTTTTTTCCAATTCTTATCGTTGTATTAAGTAAATGGAATATGGAGAAATACCCTGTAGGTAAATTTATATGAAGAAGGCGGCGGTTTTTTATAGTTTTCGATAAAACACCACCACATTTGCAGATTGAAGCACTGAGCCGTTATACAGCTAAAGTAAGCAATTTTTCCAAAAGAATCTGTATGCTAATGGTATGTGGTGACAGGATATTTCTAGTTTTCTGGAATTTTCTAGATATTCGCATTTTTGTATGAAACACTTTTCTTTTTAGATGAATTTTGGATCGTATTACGAACCTGAGTATCTGGATTTTACAGTTTCTGGAATTTGTGGCGATTACGGTTCAAATTTGACTTGGCTTTCGTAGTCTGAATGATTTGTTTACGTTGGTACCATTCTATCCAACAGGTAGACGAAAGTGAAAACACATCAGTGTTTTTAGTCGACGCTGGAATCAACAAATAAACTACGTACTCATACTCTAACTGAACTTTTTTGCCGCAATTAAAAATTGTATCGGCGCGAATTTAGTGTATAAATTGACGTTTTGAATTTTTCCAGCTTATGCCGTTTTTACCATTTATGTATTATACAGTAGCGATTTATATGCGTATTTCTTACATACCTTGCGTTTGATTTAGTTGTGCGTTGAACCTACATTTGCAATTACAAATTGTATACGTGATGCAGCGAACGCAGCATGTACAATACGCGATGTTAGTATTGGGTTTGATTCAATTACGTACGTACCTTGTTTTGATATCCTAGATACACTACTATATTTCTGTACGATGAATTACCGTCTTACATTACTTGTCTACATGGAGACATTGAAAATAAATATAGGTTTAATTGCGCCATATTTATGATCTTATTTTTCCTTTACATAACAGGTTATAACTTATCAAAGAGCCTGCGTCTAATTGATGTAATTTTGAGATGTCTCCCTTCAATGTAGATTGAGATTAGCATATCAGCGGTAAATCTCCTAACCCCTTGGTTTTGATAATTTTATTGTTAGCCCACTCTCTCCTTCGGAGTAGCTTAGCTGTCCCGTTAAAAGCTATTGGTTACGAAACACTATTGGGTATTCACAGATTGCTATTCAGCTTACATTATAGAGCGTTCAGCAGTGACAAGTTATATCTACTTTTGTCATATAGTAAACTGTTATTAAACTGTATTCAGTTCTTATTTTGTCATACCCGTGCAAATAGAAGCATAATTCAGTTCCTTCCAGTTTTGAGGCTTTTCTAGCTTCCTCTACTTTAATTGCAAGGTTGAATTGTAGTCAAGCAGGCGGTGGTAGAAAAACTATTCATGTTGTAGAAATAAAGCGGCGTTCATGTGCTAAATTTTTCAAGAGAAGTTATAGCAGTCACCATTATACTCGCACATACAGCACAAGAAATTAAAATCCATATCCGGCTACATCCTAAGACAAATGTTATTTTCTAAAATATAAAAATAATCTTAGATTAATTTATATTATGGTTTAGAAGAGCTACCTGCGTTGTCCACAGAGCTGAGAAAACTTCTTAAAAAAAGTAATTAATTACCAATTACCGCCCAATGAAGCAATTGAATTACCAGATTTTCAATTTTGCAAATTAAATAGTAATTCAATTATCAATTACTTGGTAATTGTAATTGCACGACATAAGTACCTTTTCAATTATTTTCGCTCGAAATTGTCGTATATTTGTATTTAATAGCAGTTAGGTATTTATGTACCAATATTGTATAATGAAACTATTTGTTGTCAATTGTCATGGAAAAATTAACTCTGCACATACCGCAGACAAATTTTTCGCTTCTTACGCAATAATTATTAGCAAGCTACAATGCTACATCCTGCATAGCCTACACTAGACACAACACATGCATGCAGATCACATATAGAAACATGCGCGCCTGCACCAAATGTCTCCTTGTTCGTACATAAAACTAACTGTTATCTGACTAGTCATAGGCAACCATAAATTATACCTATATTGCACCAGGAATGCCCTATTGATATTTGCTTAACATGCAACTTAATAAAGCCTTACATTATTTTTAACATTCTGTACATTTAATACCCAATCGCGGATAGTAATTTAGTAATTGAATTGCCAGAAAGTAATTCAATTACTGACAAGCAGTTGCAACTACTTGCAAGTAATTTAAATACTTGAGTAATTGAATGTAGTAACTAATTACTTTCAAAAAGTAATTGTCAAGTACTCTTTACAAAAATTGCAATTACCAATTACAATTACCGTATTTTGAAAAGTTATTCAATTCCATGGCAAATAAATAAAAAGCAATTCAATTAGTAATTTAATTAGAAAGTAATTTACTGCCCAGCTCTTGTTGTCAATGTATTTTATGAGACTGCTGTGCCTGGAAATTGCAACTAACAGTAACTGAAACGTTTCATCTTCTGTTTAAGGTGGTTCCAATGTACATTGGGGAAATATCAGATAAGGACATTAGAGGCAAACTGGGAACCGCATTCAACATCCTGAAACTAACCGGAAGTTTGTATGTGCTCAGCGTTGGCCCTTTTGTCTCGTATACGGCTCTGACTTTAAGTTGCGGCGCATTTCCGCTCATCTTCGCAGTGCTCTTCTTTTTTATGCCCGAGTCTCCCTACTACCTGGTAAAAGACGGTAACACGGTTGCTGCAGAAGCTAATCTTATAAGGCTAGCTCAGAAAACTGTCGACCAGAAGGCTATTATGAGCAGGATGCAGGAAATAGGAGACACTGTGGAATCTGACATGAAGAATAAATCCACTTTAAAGGAGTTGTTCACAAAGCAAGAATACAGGAAATCCATAATTATAATGTTCGGTTAGTGACGTACTTAGCGGTTAGCTTCGATTGAAGTAGGATACAACTGAAGTATTACGCATACCTTTTTAGGTATAAAAACTCTACAGCAGCTTAGTGGAATGAACGGAATCGACGCCTATATAGAAACGATAATTCGAGATAGTGGTAGCAGCATTACCCCAGAGATATCAAGTATAATATGTGGTTTTATACAAATACCAGCAGGTAACTATAGCAAATTATGCACTGACCTTAACATAACAATGTTCTTCAAGGTCTACTCGCTGGTGCGTTAGTGGATAAAATGGGGCGCAAGCCCCTTCTATGTATATCTTGCATTGGCTGTGCGGTTGCTTTAATAGCTGAAGGGGTGTACTTCTATCTTCAAAACGTAGTGCATGCCGATGTCAGCAACATCTCATGGCTGCCAACCACTGCCATAGTACTGTACCTGGTCATGAACCCAATAGGCATATTCACACTGCCATACGTCCTGATGGGAGAACTGTTTGCAACTAACATCAAAGGAGTAGCAGTGTCCGTTGCCACTTTCTACGGTGGTATTCTAGGCTTCCTAGTGGTAAAATTTTTTGCCCCGATTTCTGTTGCATGGGGACAGCACACCACGTTTTGGATGTTTGCAGGAGTCTGCATTATGGGAGCTTTATTCTCTTTCTTTATACTACCTGAAACCAAAGGAAAAACGTTTGCTGAAATTCAGCAGAAACTAAATAGAAGTAGGACGCAACCCGCAGTGGCATAAAATAAATTTATTTTATCTACTAGCAACATGATATTGTACATTTTCGTCATAGAAACAAAATATGAAAAGCTACTCATAACTACCAAGGGACTTGTCAAATTATTTCTCCCTCAAACTCATGGTAACAATGCAACTACAATTAACGTCTTAGCAACCATACAATGAGGCAATCCTTGATGTTACTTACATATTCTAATTATAAATGTCATTATGACATTTTGAAATTTCATACTATTTTTACGAATATTCTAGTAGATAAAATATTGTATGCACCACGGGAGATATTCATGTTCTTTACCTTCGGTTGACTTACAGACCTCGGGCCAGAGGCCCTCGGTCTGTAACACATGTCAACCTCAGGGAAAAAACATATTCATATCTCCCTTAATGCATAAATATCTATTATCTACTAGCAACATGTTTATTGTACATTTTCGTCTTAGAAACAAAATATGAAAAGCTACTTATAACTCCCAAGGGACTTGTAAAATTATTTCTCCCTCAAACTCATGGTAACAATGCAACTACAATTAACGTCTTAGCACCCATACAATGAGGCAATCCTTGATGTTACTTAAATATTCTAATTCTAAATGTCATTATGACATTTTGAAATTTCATACTATTTTTACTAATATGCTAGTAAATAAAATATTGTATGCACCACGGGAGATATTCATGTTTTTCACCTTCGGTTGACCTACAGACCTCGGGCCAGGAGCCCTCGGTCTGTAACACATGTCAACCTCGGGGAAAAAACAGATTCATATCTCCCTTAATGCATAAATATCTATTCCGTCGACCTACCTCTAAAATGTGATTTTACTGACGCATTTACGTACGAACACTGTCACTTTTTTGTACCCCATTAATTTTTCGTCCGCAAACACTTTTCGTCCGCAAACGCGTTTTGTCCGCAAACGTTTTTCGTCCTCAACAACTCTTGTAATTCCGACTCCACTTTAATTTTTTTTCAAATTATGACGGTCGACGGAAAAATTTAATATGCACCTCGGACGAAAACAGCTTTTTATGGCCTTGCTTGATTGCTTGCCTCGGCTATCGCCTCGGCCAGCAATTTCAGGCATCGTCCACGAAAAGCCAGTTTTTCGCCCTAGATACGTCACTATCTATTATTTATAGTTTTGTTTTCTTACAAATAACGTTCGATAAACTTTAGATGTTGTGTGTGCAGAAAATTGACCGGTAGGTGTTTGCTATTAGTTATGCTAAGTTTTGATATGTACATTGTTTTGTTCATTTGTTTACGTATATACATCTTCTATTAGTATTATGATGATACCTACGCTATATATATCTTTTTCCTTTTTTTTGTGGCCTCTTTTCATAGGCGTCGTGATCTATATGGGTGACTTCTTTAATATTCTTGTTCATCTTTGCCTCTCTCAAGCTTGTTTGGTGGCTTAGTGAGCTGGATATTCGATAAGTTGCTTGATCTGGTCACACCATCGTGTAAGTGACCGTCCTCTTAGTTTTGTTCGTTCTGCTTTGCCCTGTGTTGTGAGTATTTTTAGATTCTCATCCTCTTTTCGATATGCGTCTAAAAAAATAGTAAGTGTGCGTGAGTAAACAACCCGAAATTGGGGTTGTGGTTCTTATATTTTCCTATGAACTGATTAATTTGTTTCTGGAACCAGGGGATGCGCAGCACTCTTATCCAACATCGCATTGCTGTGGCATCATTCTTCTTCTATCTATTGCTTTCACTCTCCAAGGTTTTGCACCATATAATATAGGAAACACTAAAGCCTTTATTGTTCTTTTGTTGACTGTAATGTTGCTATTTTTCAGGTTTGGTCTAGGTATCTTGTTCTTTTGACTATTTGACGTGTAGTGTTAGGTCCGTTGTTCCAACGACTGTTATCACGATTTTACATTTTGCATAATTTATATTTAATCCATATATTAAGTAACAAACGACTTCCGAGATTGGACCGTGTCATTATTGAGGTCGAAGAGCTCCATAACGACACAGTCCAATCCCGGAATACGTTTGTTACTTAATGACAACGGCCGTCAAAGCCACCGAAATCATCGTAATTCATATATTTTTCTCCTTCTAATCTTTCCATAAATTATTGTTCCAGTTCGTCGAAAGGGCGTAGCACCCATCGTTCCAATTTTGTAGGGTTTTTGCATAATGTGTATTAAACAGGATTGGCAATAGTATACAGTGTCTGCTATTGTTACGTAGATCATTTTGAACCCAGAAATGCATTAGTCTTTAGCCCCTTCCGTTTCTCTTTCTAATTCTATATTTCCATAATATGCTTCCCAAATACTCAGGGCCGGTTGCAGGAAACCACGTTAAGTCTGGTGTTAGCTAACGTTGCGTCAAAGTGAACAAAAACGAATCAAATCTCAAATGCTTATGGTAACTAATACATTAGTAAACAAAATTTGATGCGATTTTGTTCACTTTGACGCGACGTTAGCTAACACCAGACTTAACATTGCTTTCTGCAACCGGCCCTCAGCTTTTCTTGTGGCTTCCACCTTATAGGGCGACCAATTATGGTCACTTTTCTATTCGATATTTTTGTTTTGTTTCTTCTAGAGGAGTTTATAAAATTCTTCTATTGCATGATCACTATTTTCACTTCCAGGAACATACACACATATTACACTAGATGTTGTAAATTGCCCTTGTCCTCTCCAATGAGTCTTCCTATGATGTGCATATTATATTGCTCTTGTTTCTTTTCTGCTATATGAGTTTTGTAAGTTTGTAAAAGTCTACGTGCGTTCCAAGTAGGTACTGGTTTTCAGTGTTGTTTTTTTACTGTAGTAGGTGGCTTCTCTTCGAGTAATCCCTTCGGAGATTCGATTGGGGGATATAATACCATCCCCCAATCGAATCTCCGAAGGGATTACTCGAAGAGAAGCCACCTACTACAGTAAAAAAACAACACTGAAAACCAGTACCTACTTCCTTCAAAATTTTGTACTTAAGTAAAGCCATAGGTACGCTTCACTCTAGAAAAACATAACCATTTATTGCCAGAATAGGAAATGACAAACCGTTAGCTTAACCAACAGAGGAAATATTTAGTTTTATATAAAGAAATGCATTTTAACGTATAACATTTACTTAACATACGAATTTCGATTTTTGAAACTAAAAATATGCACTTACTCAAAAGCGACAACCTGTTTGAGTAGAAGTGTAGGCAGTATATGCGCCATTATGTTTTTAATCCAATCAATTAATCCATTCACTGCGCATGTGAAATGAGTGCCTCCCCCCGGGGGCTGCACTTGGTTTTTCTTGTAAATGTGATTTGAGGTTTTGATATTTTTGTATATTGGTCAAAATAGGGTGTAAAGGTCACCAAGGTCATATATAGTGCCACACACCAAATGGCATCATACCCGCATAGTGAAATTTGTGACGAGCAGTGCGCAAGACGCCAATTGGCGTTGTAGAAACAGTAAGTACTCTTTTGAATGGTATGAGGGATACAACAATGACACAAATTTATGTTTTATTTTGTATTCTGTACTGGTATATATTTTATTTAAAAAATGACAGATAATCTCTTAGAAACTCATACAAGATGAATAATACATAGAC
Source organism: Agriotes lineatus (assembly GCA_940337035.1). NCBI lineage: Eukaryota > Metazoa > Arthropoda > Insecta > Coleoptera > Elateridae > Agriotes > Agriotes lineatus. The sequence goes on from CALNHX010007532.1 coordinate 33,238, forward strand.
TTTGATAAAAATAGGTAGAAGAAACATAAATAAACTCGTACTGCATAACAACTAACTCTCTAATTTTGAGGCGATTGCAAAAATAATATAATTTATAAAGGAACCCTTTCTTGCATGAAATAAGCTAAAATAAGGATCAGCACACACATTTTTCACATCCAATTTGCGATTTTTTATGGCAGGGGGACCACGCAGATTATCACTGGTATCACTCATTATTAAGTCCTCTATGACACACAAAAAAACAGAGTATTACGGAAAATGGCGGCGTAGGCACGCCGGAGAGGATAGCAATGACGCCAAATGGCGGTGAATGGGTTAAGCAGCAATATAGGCGCAATTTTGTTTTATATGAAATTAATTGACCTTAATTTAACATTTAATTATTCCACAATCTGATTAATCACACACGTGACGCGTACAATTGCCCTGATTAATCTTATATGAATTTTAATTTTAATTGATTGGAGCGTCTGATTATAATTACGCGTCGGCCATTTTGTTATTGATGTGACGCCACAATCACCTGTGACACCTCCACACCTCAAAACTCGCATGCTCTCTCCGTCGTGCGCGCGCATATGTATGTTCTTGTTGCTTCTAACTCCATCTTTAGCTTGCTTGAGAATTTATTTATTTTAGAACATCTCTGTGCTGGTCTGACTTGAATCCAGTACCGCTCTATTGCAACACAATGACTTAACCGTGTGAGCAACCCAGATTTTCTTGTTTTGAACATACCGTATGTCAATTGTGTTTAACTGGTTGTCTACCCTCTTTTTAATTTATAACTGGGAGTTTTGCATTGTAATTAATTTTTTATTTTAATATATGGTTTGTCTAAATAAAGTTTTTTGGCGCAGACATGTGACATTTCCGTTGGGAGCGTTGAGAAAATTTTGCACGGTGAATTGGCTCTCAAAAAAGTCTCAGCACGTTGGGTACCAAAGATGTTAACGGAAAATCACAAGCGCATCCGTAGAATTACTGCAGAGACAAATTTGGCGATCATTATCAGAGACCCTGATATATTTTTTTAAAATGCATACAATTGATGAGACTTGGGTTCATCACTTTGACCCAGAGTCAAAACGCCAAAGCATGAAGTGGCGGCATAAGGGTTCCCCACCTCCCTGAAAATTTCGTGTTGTTTCTTCTGCAGGAAAAATCATGGCAACTACCTTTTGGGATTTTGAAGGAGCTATTTTCGTAGATTATGTATCACGTGGGCACACAATAACAGGTAAATATTACCCAAAGTTCATTCCAAAAGTTCGTAACGCAATTAACGAAAAGGGAAGAGGAAAATTGAGACGAGGTGTGGTCTTCCATAAAGACAACGCTTCAGCCCACAAAAGCTGTGTTTCAATCGCTACCATTCACAATGCCGGCTCTAAAATTTTTGAACAACCCCCTTATTCTCCAGATCTGACCCTCCAGTGACTACTACCTATTCCCAAAATTAAAAGAATATCTTCGGGGACCCCATTTTTCAGATGACGAAAAAGTAATGACGGCGGTAAATGAGTGGTTTGTTTTATTCTTCTCAGGTTATTGCGTTTTTATTAGGGACAATAATTAGCCAACCGCTCTCGTAGTATACCAACTTATATTACATTATCAATAAATCTAGAAACTTATAAACGCAATAAAAAAAAATGAATTGTGGAACAGCATTTGGATTGTTACGCTTTACTAACAGAACCTACTATATGTAACGTATAATAATTTTTCTTTTCTTTTTTTATCTGAATATTTGTAAAATTTTGCTATTTGCTTTTTTATTTGTATAAATACTAATCTTCATTTTAACATTCTTATCTTAAGCCACACACAATGTGTGAAATAAATATTGTAAATATATGTGTGAAATAAAATAAACAAATAAATGCTGCTCATAATATGAGAATTTTAGCTGGAGTTAGCATGCGTTAACAAGTGCCCAATGACTTGATTAGAGTTGACTAGAGTTGTGGTATACCCTGTAATAGTACATGTGGGACACATTTAGCCATATGTCACTACTATAAAGAATGTTTCTGCATCCAAAAAATTCAAATTCTGTAGTTTTGAATTTTATTAAAATGGCTAAATAGCACGTTGTGCAGTAAATATTAAGTATAGATAATATTACTGTTCCAATAAAAGGGCGAGTGCCGCTCATAATATAAGCATTTCAGTTGGAGTTATCGTGCCATCATTAGCAGGTGATCAATGACTCGCTTAGAGTTGATTGGAGTAGTAGTAATACATTTTGCACACATTTAGACATATATTACTACAAAAAAAATCTGCATGCAGAAAATTTAAATCTCTAGTTTAGTTCTCAATTACGGCAAAACGTCGAAAAGACACGTTTTGCAGTAAATACTAGGTATAGAAAATATTACTGTGCAAATAAAACAGAGTCGCTCATAATATAAGTATTTTATAAGAAGTTAGCTGTCCATTGTTAAAAGGTACTCAATGACTTAATTAGAGTTGACTGGTGTACTTGTAGCCCCTGTAATAGTATATTTCGATCATATTCAGTCATATATCACTGCTACTACAAATTTTGCTGCATCCAGATAATTCAGATTCTTTAGTTTAGCCTTTAAAATGCGGTAAAACGTCTGAAAGGCATTGTGCAGTAATTATTCAGAACAGAGCATTTACTGTACCAATAAAACGGCAAGTGGCTCTAAGAATATAAACATTTTAGATCGGGTCAGCGTGCTATCACTAACAGATGCTCAATAACTTGCTTAGAGTTGATTGGTGTAGTAGTAGCCCCTGTAATAGTATACTCCGAACATGTTTAGCCATATATCACTACTATTAAACATTTTTTGCATTTAGACATTTCATATTCTTTAGTATAGTTTTCAAATGCTGTAAAACGTCTGAAAGGCACACTGTGCTGTAACTTTTAAGTACAACGAATTTACTGTGCTAAAAACGGCGACTGCCACTCAGAATATAAGCATTTTAGATCGGGCCAGCGTGCCATCACTAACAAGTGCTCAATAACTTGCTTACAGTTGACTGGTGTAGTAGTATATTTCGAACGCTTTTAGCCATCTATCACTACTGTGCAAAAAAATTCTGCGTCCAAAATTAAAATTCTTTAGTTTAGTTTTCAAATGCGGTAAAACGTCTGAAAGGCACATTATGCAGTAACTATTAAGTACAGAGGATTTACTGTGCTAATAAAACGGCAAGTGCCGCCCTTAATATATACATTTTAACTCTAGTAAGAATGCCATCTCTAGCAGATGCTCAATGACTCCTAGAGTGACTGAGTTGTAGCAGCCCCTGTAATAATACATTGGGAACACATTTAGCCGTACATCACTAGTCAAACAAATTTGTTGAATCTATCCTGAAGGCTTGTTTTAAAACAGACAAAATCAGGGCCCCTAAAAGGTAATTGCAGTAGATTATTTTAGAATAGTATTGCAACAATAGAGGTAAGTTATCCAGTATCGAATTTCGAAGAAAGAAGGGCCCTAGAAGAAAAATTTAATAAATGTCAAGAACGAAGTGAAGTGAATGACCCAACTCCCTATTCTAGTAATTTCTGTATTGGTGCATACTGCGAATAAAATTGTTAAACTTTTTTCAGTGATTATTAGTTTAAAGATATGTAGTATATGTTTTAAACAAAACGTTGTCTGAGAAATTTTAAATAAAATATTGTTCTTATAACCACCTGTTTTTTTATATGTTTACTATTTTAAAGGCTAATAGTATTATAGTATATTACATAACAAGCTACAAAAGTGGCGTATATCGCGCGAGTATATTTGAAAAACAAAGCAAAGCGTAGCTGAGCCGAGTGACTTAAAATACGAGGGTACGATACACTTTCACGATTTCTCGATTTCAAATAAAACATAATGTACTCGTCGGCACTGAAGTTTCTTTTTATTCCTGATGTGGTTTATTTGCCCTGGTCCTACGGGCCTCGCCAACTAAAACCACATTCGTGATAAAAAGCTAAACTTCAGTGCCTTGGTATACAAAACTACTATTTTTACAATTTTATGAATGACTGCTTTTTGTGACATATTTTCAGTAGCTTTTAGGTAAAAATTCCTAGATTAAAATGACATATTTAGTTCACTGTATAAATGTGAATTGTGTGTTTCTTTCATTACAAACACGTTCGTTATGATAACGATTGGCTTTTGTATGTAGGCGTGGGAAAAATAGTTAAGTGTGTAGTTACCAATATTAAGTAATTACCTTTAATGATATAGGAAATTTTTCTACTATAGGCAGACATGAATCGACAAAGAACACACGGTCAAATAATATTTTACATTCTAGAAACCTGCACAACTATCTAAAACATTTCAAAATACTTACAATTAGTTAAAGCACTTGAGAAAATTTTGAAATATTTTTTGTAAGTGTATAACATTTTAATAGATATTAAATTGTTCCCAAGCACTAGGTACCATTATTAAACAAATAAATGCAGATCCTTGCAGAACGTTTTTAGACAATCTATAAAGTGTTACTGAATCATAACTTTCGATCAAGAATAACGATTTTTCATCGAACAGTTAGATAATTTAGTTTATATACTCGAAAATGCTATTTATAAGCACACCCAAACAAAAAGTAATTATGATGAAATGAGAATTATTGTAATGTACACAAATGGCATACATTTTGTTCTACAAAATTATAGTTTATTTAAATAGGTTACTACAGATAACTATTTATTTAGGAATACATTTGGGGTCGAGTATTGCCACCTGAACTGAACGGTTATAAACCCTGTGGATATTCATGCCGAGGCAGTGCAGCCAAGTTATTCAGGTCGTGCACCTTCCGCCTGACAACAAGGAAGACCGCAGGGTACCACTGGCAACGATCAGTGATATGTGATCCTAGCGATTGCATCCTTCTCGTGGTGGCCCCGTTGAGACTGAACCCCGTGGATCTAGACTAAGAAGTCGATAAACTTCCCCCAAGCCCAGCTGTCGTGTCGTGGCTAAGAGTCTGCACTTGGGATAACGATACCTGTAAAGACGAACCTCTGGTCACGTCATTACCGTTATACCATATAAGCCGTTCACGACCTTTTTAGGACAGAGTTGGCTATGATTTTTTCTTTTCATGTTGGATTAACTGATTCGATGATGTAGCGGATGTAACTTTTTTTTTCTGTCAGTGACTGTTCGAAAAGTTTTCTTGCCACCACATTGCCAGATTTATTATTTTAATATTCGTAAGAAAATAAATTTCCGTCAAAGGAAAAGTCAAAATGCCCAAAATAATTTTGTTACAACAAAAAATTTCCATTGAACGATGCTGCTTCCAATTTAAAAAGGACAGACCAAATTTTAAAAAACGCGAGTTGATGTGGAGACTAGAGAATATCCGGCCACAATGAACCTATTCAGAAAATATAACCTTAAACTGAAAACAACCTAACCTAACACAAAAAATGTCAATATCCATGAGGCAGTTTTGTTGCAACAGAGGTTCTGTCAACAAATTTACTAGATGGCCATAGCGTCACCTGACCCAAAAAGATCGTGAACGGCTTATACATGGATATCTCTGCTGTAGGCATGTATTACGAGGGATATCTGTGCTGGGGTCTTGGTTTCACCGCCCGGACCAAGAGGAGAAAAACTCAATAAAAATTCTAAATTTCACGGCGGGGGACCAGACTCAAGAGATGCATGGCTGTCTAAAAGATTAGCCTTTCTAGTTCCAAAATCCCCTTTTAGAATGTGTTATGCAACCCGTGCAAAGCAGAGTACCAGCAGGTGTAGGCGCAGGGGCTTATAATAATATATGCGTCATGAACGGAGCCTTCTGGATACCAGGCGCCCTCGAGAAGTTTTTAGCCAAACCTCTTACAGTTGAATTAAATACTCACTTGTATGGATTTAACAACTGTTTTTTCACAAGGTAAAGACGACACACTGATGGAGTCAACACTGCTTCCGATCACTGAAGCTCAGATTTCGGTGACCGAGACAAAAATTGAGCAGTATGCCTCTACTGCAGAGCTGACTATCCAGACTTCCAGTCAAGGACAGTCTTCCGAGCAGGAAAAGCCCGCAACCCGAGTGGACATAGCCAACTAACTAGGAAAGGTGCCCCTCAAAAAGGTCCAACTTACATCCAAGGAACGCAGAGAACGCACCAAGCGAGCCTGCGAAACCAAGGGCATTAAGTACGACCCAAACTTCAAAAGAAAGCAGAAAATGGAAAAGAAGAGGGCGGCAGAACCAGCTTCGAAATCTGAGAAAACTGCAACCAAACAGGGACAAAAGAGGCAAAGCTCTGACAAAGCCACTCCCTCCCCGGCAAACAGCAAAAAGAGGCCCAGGCAGAAAGTAGACAAGCCAACTTTATCAAAGGCAGGCACCAGCAAGCTTGATTTTGCTGAGGCAGCCACTACGGTGAAGATGGTCATCTACCCTGCTACATACCCAGACGTCAAACTGACAAAGGAACAAGGTGGCCTAGTCAGAGAGAGTCTGATAAATATCATCTTCCAGATAGAAGAAGAAAACACACCTCCCTGTATCATCCATTATCTTGAAGCTGGTACATACGTGGTTGCGTGCAAGAACGAACTCACAAAACACTGGTTAAGCGAGCAAGTACTTAAGCTGCACCCGTGGACCAACGCCAAGCTGGAGGTAAAAGAGCGGGCAAAAGTTATTAATTCCGTCCGGGTAGTTTTCAACGTCCCCAAGTGGTACGACAAACAAAAACCCGAGTTTATTCTCCGTTTGATCGGAAAACAGAACAAATGAAAGGCAGACCTCCAGACCGAGAATACTCAACGTTACTTCACTAGAAGACGGCGGTAGAACGTTCGCAGCAATGATAGATGACAGGGCAAAACAAGCACTAACATCAATCAACTGTGTAGCGCACCTAGGCCTCAACAAGGTCACTTTCCTCGTCCGCTTCAAGGATAGGAAAGAAGTACCTGAAACTAGTGCAAATTAACCTCCACCACTGCAAAGCAGTCACTGCAAATCTAAGCAGAAAGCTGCTAGCAGATGACATCGATTTAGCATTCATCCAAGAACCATGGATAGTTATGGGACAATTCCGTGGATTAGGGGGTGCTAAAGGTAAGCTTATCTATAATCCTGCAAGTTCTAGAACATGCATCCTTATAAGAAATAATCTAGACTGTTTGCCACTAATGGAATTCTGTTCTAGAGACATAACAACAATAAAAATAAAATGGAATAACGATGAAGGTTGTGACCAAGCCATTATAAGCTCCGTCTACCTACCATCCGATTCCATGGACCCACCACCTAGCGAGGAACTAGAGAACCTAGTATCATCTGCCTCCCAAGACGATCTAGACCTCATCCTAGGCTGCGACGCAAATTCTCACCACACCATTTGGGGCAGCACCAACTACAACACAAGAGGTGAGTCTCTTTTAGAATTTATCTTAACTAACAATCTAGTAGTAGTCAATAAAGGTAACACTCCAACCTTTTATAACTCTAATAGACATGAAGTTATAGACATTACCATAACCACTATGAGAATTAGTCAATCAGTGAATAAATGGCAAGTTTCAGACGAACCATCATTCTCTGACCACAATTATATAATCTATGAACTATCTTAACGGGAAGTAAGCCAAAGAGTTCACTACAACCCAAGAAAGACAGACTGGAATCTATATAAACAAAAACTACAAGACAAGATAGAACACAGTTCGGATATCCCAATAAAGTAGTTTTAGACTCGAACGCTGATCGGGTAAAAGAGGCAATGATTGACTCCTTTCAGAGTAGCTGTCCTCTAATAGACCCAAGTCAGCAAAGAGCAAAAAACACACAAATTGGTGGAATAGAGACCTAGAAAGAACCAGACAAGAAGTCAGACGTCTGTTGAACAGGTCTAAAGCCACAAATAACTGGGAAAATCGTACGACACTCATTAATGACCAATAGAAAAATTAGTTTACTAGCGTTAACCAAGACAACAACAAAATTTCTTTGAAATATTTTGTAGGTATGAAATATTTCTTTTTAGGGTTTGTGTCGTTACGACCTTCTTACCCAATCTGCATTCGAACATTAATTCATATCCGGAAATTATTTTTCGTACATTCCAACAACGTCCTAATTTGCCCTCGCGTCCCGCTCGGGAAAATTAATACGACGTTGTCGGAACGCACTCAAAAAAAAAATTCCGGAAAGAATTAATGTTCTTATGAAATTATATCACTTTCACAAAGTTCTCACAGATTACGGCAAAAAGATCAAGGCAGCTAAGATAGCGGCCTGGAAAATTTTTTTCCAGGAGGTGGAGACCACGCGATCCACAGCTAGACTCCACAAAATCATCTCAAAGCAAGCCATGAACCCAGTAGGCACCTTAAAAAAGAAATCGGAAAATACACTACAACAGAAGAGGAGACACCTCTTTTGATAAAAACTCACCTACCCGGAGCAGTGGAACAACCTACTCTGGCTGAACCCAATCATACTCTTAGGAGGGAAGACTGGGAAACAACTAAGAGAATAGTCAGCAAAGAAAGAATTAGATGGGCAACTTGCCTCTTCAGTCCTTTCAAATCTGCTGGAAACGACGGCATACAACCCGTAATGCTGCAGAAAGGGATAGATATACTGCTGAACCCACTCAAAAACATGTTCCAAGCAAGTCTTGCTTTGGGCCATATTCCCCGAGCTTGGAGAGTGACTAAAGTAGTATTTATCCCTAAGCCTGGTAAGAGCAGCTATGCAGAAGCTAAATCTTACAGACCTATCAGCCTAACGTCATTCCTCCTTAAAACGTTGGAAAGATTAGTAGACAGATACTGGAGGGAGGAAGCCCTAACTTCACTCCCGATTCACAAATATCAACATGCTTACCAAACAGAGAAGTCATGTGAAACCACACTACACCAAGTAGTGGGAAAAATTGAGAGAACCTTGGAGTACAATGAGTACGCAGTCGGAGCATTTCTAGAGACAGAAAGTGCCTTCGACAACACCTCCTACCACTCTATTGAAAGAGCAATGACAAACCATCAGATCGATAACACCACGATAAGATGGACTATGACAATGCAACACTAGAGTTGTAAAAGTCAAGTTATTCGACAAGGAAGAGACAGTGCAGGCGACAAGGGGATGTCCACAAGGAGGAGTTCTTTCTCCACTCCTGTGGTGCCTCACAGTTGATGAACTGATGATCCAACTCAATAACAAAGGCTACTACACTCAATGATACGCTGATGACATTGTGATACTGATTCAAGGTAAATACCAAAGAACCGTAGACAATGTAATGAAATCAGCACTAAAGAAAACCGAAGAGTGGTGTCGAGAGAATAATCTTAGAGTTAATCCCAGCAAAGCCACTCTTGTCGCTTTCACTCGTAGAAAGAACATCACAAACAAAATCAACATAAAACTGTTTGAGACAACTGTCAACTGAGAGAACGAGGTTAAGTACTTAGGTCTAACCATCGACTCCAAACTAACTTGGAACTCCCACCTAGACAAAACAATCACCAGGTGCATACAAACATTAGTTATTGGGAAAAGAGCTATAGGTAGTATGTGGGGGCTCAAACCGGAACTGACCCTCTGGCTGTACAAAACCATGGTCCGACCAATAGTTTCATATGGAATAATCGCCTGGTGGCCCAAAATAAAACAAGCAACTGCGATCCACAAAATCGGCAGAATACAATATCTAGCTAATCGGTGCATCACTGGAACCTCTAAAGGAATTTCAAGACAAGCACTGAATGCTATCTTAAATCTGCCACCTCTGCACATCTTCCTGGACGGTGAAGCCAGAATGGCAGCCTACAGATTACAAAGTAGGTACTGATCACTGGATGACCACAGTTAATAATCTAGGACATGGCAAGATAATGTCACACATCAACAATCCAATATTAGAAATGGGTTCTGATCTTATAACCAAAGCCTATGACTTTGAAAAGAATTTTACAGCACACACAAGTTGCGGACCAACTACCAACCTTAACAAATAAGAACATAATTTTTTACACTGATGCATCTAAGTTTGAAGGAGGTACAGACTCCGGTGTGTACAGTACCAATCCGAGAACTAACGAAAAAGTCAGTCTAGGGAAGTTTTGTAACATCTTTCAGGCTGAAGTACAAGATATTAACGTATGCGCAAACATCAGCATATAAAAGAAGCTGCCCAATCGAGACATACACATTCTCTCAGACAGTCAGACAGCACTGAAAGCGTTAAATGCTTTCAGTACTTCATCGAGACTGGTCAAGTAATGCAAATCCAAACTTCAAACTTTGAGCCAGGGAAACAGTAAAATTATGCTGGATTACAGGTGACCAAGGTATTGAAGAAAAAAAAAGGCGGACAAGCTCACAAACGAAGCAGTCCGTAATGCAATGACCGGTCCAGAACCTGATCTAAGCATTCAGAAAAACCAAGCCCGCTCAGTAATTAATGAATGGGTCAATACTGCACACCAACTAAGGTAGAGAAACTGCAATCAAGCAACACACTGCAAAAGATTGCTAAAAACTCCGAATCCACAAACCACCAAAACCCTGTTGAGACTGAACACAACTCGAATTAAGCAAGTGGCCAGTCTAGTAACAGGCACTGGAGCATTCAGAGAATTTACGCACAGGATCAGTATCTATAGAGATTAACCTGTTTGCAGACTATGCCAAGAGGATGCTGAAACAGCCTATCATTTCCTCTTTGAATTCCCAGCATCAGAGCGTAAAAGTCACCAACTCGATTGGAGCCTTAATTCTATTGACAACCACAAGCTAGTAGGGGACATTGCAAATCTAGTAGAAGATACGGATGTCGGCTTGCTAACTTGAAAATTCCCGACGGTACAAAAAGTCCAAAGGTCTGACGTGCACATGCCAGCAAAAGACAGTCGTGGAACCTAAATCTAATCTAATCTAATCTACCTAATAAAATAGTTATTTTTGTTGGTACTTTAATTTTTTTCTATCAAATGCCTAGTAACTCCTTCACCAAACAAAATTTACACTAACATTCAGTAAAGTTTCAAAATTTATTCCAATTTAAGTAAAACTTTTTTACCAGTTCAACCAAATTAACGCATGTCATTAATGCATAGAGCTATAAACAATTTTTTGTACAAAATCACTGATACATTATTTAGGGTGACGTTCTGTAAAATTTCCAAGTTGTTCTCCAGGGAGGCTGCACAGTTGACAACAAATCATTTCAATTCTCAATACTTTACGATGATATACTTATTTAACGTTATTTAATTTTTTTTTAAATAAAATAAAAAACAATAGTATTTAACATTACAAGCCAGGTAAAACAGTTTTTACTGGCGATAGGATTGGGATGACTGGCGAGCCGTTAGGCGAGCCTGTCATATTCTTGAGCCAGTAAAAATGGTTACCTGGCGTGTATTGTTGAATATTTTATTTGTTTCTTACTTGTAAATAACTAGAAATTTACCGTTTATTCAAAATGTCAAACTGACAAGCAACTAAATTCATCAATATGACACATACTAAGGAAGACAACTCTGGCTTTGCACGCTATCATTTATCTATGAGCACGTTTGTAAAATATAACTGGCTAGCCAGTAAAAAATTTACTGGCTAGCCAGTTAAGAAACATTTTCAAGGTGAATACAGTGACTTGATAAATTGATGTTTACAAGTGAGGAACAAATAAATATTTTATATTAGGTACATATTGCTATGATATCATACCTCAAGATTAAAAATATTATATTTTATTAAGAGCGAATTTTAAGGTCAATATGACATAATATCTAATTAAAGATTATTTAATAAAATACAGTTTTGATTTGACTCCAGTTAAGCAATTGATATTCTTGTAAAGGGGGGTTCTAAATATGGTTGGATATTTGAAATATGAGTTAATAAAAGTGTTGTTTGGTGTTGATAAGATTACATTTTATAAATAATATTTAATAATAAATAAAGCAAACTACAAGATAGTTTGTGTAAAACTGAAAGATCTAAGCTAATACAATATTTAAAAAGTCAATAAATATGAAGTGTCAAATAATATATAAGAATGTAATTAGTATTAAAATATTTACAATCTAGAAGTGTTAGATATAAAGTTTCTGAATAGCAAGTTACTATGGAGATAGGGATTATGAAGAATAACAACGAATTTAATTTGAAATAAAATGGATATAAAATTATCTAATAGTGCAAAAAACTAAATAAAAACCCATTAGAATACTAAAGAATTTTAATAAAATGAGAAAGGATATGTCGATTGTTGTTCTTAGGTATCTAGAAAATTAGGTGTCCTTTTTCAGGACAGTAGGCAAATACCCATAAGGGGTTGGAAACATTATAAAAGTAAATTTATGCTACAAAATGCAATCTATTTATTAAAAAACGTACAAACAATATACATAAACATAAAACATTTTATTTGTGATAACTTACGAAGCAATCAATATGCAAAGCGACATCACATTTCGCACATTTTTTCATAACTTTTTTATGGCAAAGTACACCGCGTTTGCTTTTCTTGCACAACTAGGTAATGATCTTTATTATCCAAACGGGATTCTGCATTTTGTAAAGAAGGTGGCCTTCCTCTTTTTCTGGAGCATTTGTTACGTTCCAGTAGCGTTAAAGCAATTCGTATGCGAAACGTAAGATGATCTAACTTGCCTTTTTGTAATCTATGCAATTGCCAGGCATATTGTTCAGCCAAATCTAATCCGTACGAAATTAGACATGAATACCATTTTTTGCCTCTAATTGCCACCTTATATAAACTCAAATTTTCGTCACACCGGACTACGCCGCCCATACCACGATTATAAACAAAAATATTGTGTGGGTGGTTAACTGCAATCTTCTTTTTGTCTTTTCGTGACAATCTTGAAACAGTATGCAATGGATGCACTGGCAAATAATTCGAATTGTCATTCCATTTCACAATAACAATATTATTTTCTGTTGATTTGAAATCATATGTGCCTCGAGGCTGTTTTTTCATAAGAGCTTTAGTCAGGACTGTGCATTTTGACATGCGGTTCTCTCGAATTGTACCTGCTCCTCGGATTTTTCTTTTTTGTAATTCGTCTAGAAGGGGTATGGTGGTAAAAAAATTGTCAAAGAAAATTTGGAAAGAAAAATTTCCAAACGTTAGTAATACATCGGCATACTGTAATATTATTGATGGTCCCAAACCAAAGCTTTTATAATTTTCATTTATTTTAGTACCTGCACCTTGGTAGGGTTCGAACCACACGGTATATCCGGTACCAGTAGTACCCATCCATACCTTGAATCCATATCGTATCGGCTTCCCCTTGATGAATTGCTTGCATCCACGTCTTCCGAAATACGGAACCATGGATTCATCAACGCTATGATTCTCTTGGAGTGGGGTGTATTCTCGAAAATTGTTGTTCAGTTTATCAAATAACAGTCTTACTTTGGTGAAACGGTCATTTTGGTCCAGATTATCATTATCGCAGCAGTGTAAATTTGATAAAATGAACTCAAATCTGTTCCTTGACAAGGCACTAGCTACAAGCTCATTTCTTGTATCGTGGCAGACATCCCAAAACATGAGCCTTCTAGGCAGTGGCACATAATCGCTCAATAACAAGATGCCAAAAAAACATTTCATTTCGTCTTTTGTAATATTTCCAACTGTATTCTTCTTTGCGGCATATTGGTTAGAGTAAAAAACGAACATTTCAAAGATACTGTCATCAAATAACTGAATGAACAACAAACTGTGTAGGTGACAAATTATTATCCACAGTACTCGTGCTAGGCCATTCATATTCTGGAACTTTTATATCACTGTCGAATCACGAACATTTGTTTTAGTAGCGGGCTGCAATAAACTAAGTGGGATGTCGTCTTCATCATCCCACTCTTCATTTTCATTTATAATTTCTGCATCGGCTCGTAATTGTGTACCGGGAAGATTATTTATTGACACAAACTCTTCGTCTGCAGAGTCTTCGTCAGTAATATCCTGACAAACGTCTAAGGGAGGCATCAAGGCAATATTGATATCAGAATTTTAGGTGAAAATATCATCATCGCCTTCTAAGCTTTCCAGTAATTTAGCGAGAGTTAGACCACTGCAAGAAAATAGTTACTTCAAAAAATATTCAGCTTTGTGCCTACTGTCCTAATAAAAGGACAGTTATGTTTACATGATAAGTTTTTACATATATTGCAAACCAATCCGATTTGATTATTTTTAATCAAGTGAGTTAGTTTGACAAATCAGACCACACTTGAAGTGAAAACGACCCTAGGGTGATTTTCAATAACTATGGAAACTACCTAATTAAATTTCAGTAGTATCCTATCACAAGTTGGTGGCACTGTAAATCTAAGTCAAATTCGACGTTAGCAGGTTAGGTTTTCCGTCAGTCTGTGTCAAAACTGACGCAAAAGCTAACCTGATAACCTCAAATTTGATATAGACTTACAGTGCCACCAATATAATATTAATATAATGAAGTGTCAAATTAATTTGTCAGAAAATGGCTAATTTATTTAAGAACTTATCTTTCCGAATTCACCGCGGCCAGTGATAAATCCTTATAATTTTGACAAATAATATCCCTCAAGTGCGTTGCCTTTAAGAAATAACCCTCGGCTTCGCCTTGAGTTATTTCTAGACAAGCACTTTCGGGTTGTTATTTGTCAAAAATATTGCGGGTGATTATCACTGCCCTTGGTAAATTATAGCTGATAATAGCATACCTGACAATAATTTTTGGTTATGTTTATTAATTAGATACAAAAATATGCAGTATTGTGCCACTGATTCACAAAGATAAACTGAAAATCTTATGTTATAAGAGCTGATGTCGGTCGTCGGCCGACAGATCGAAAGCAAGTGGCGCGCAGCATGAACGCGCACAAGTGGCGACGCAGCAAGCATTTGTATTGTTAATGCTGGCAGGGCCGGACGTAGGCTGGCTGCCGCCTTAAGCAAGCATTTTTATTGTTAACCGTTTCTTTACGCTGGCAGGGCCAGACGTAGGCTGGCCAACGCGTTCTAGTATTTTACATATAACCGGATAAATACTTACCCTTTCAAATTGAGATCCACGGAATGCGACATTTTTTGTATCACCACTTTTGTAAACACTCAAAAACGCTTTAATAGCTATTTAAGTAAAAAGGAATGTAAGGCCCTATTAACATTTGAGGTAGGCAAGTACAAGCCAAGACGCGGCTTTTTGCCTGCCGAAAATGTTAATAGGCGATACATTCCGAGTTATCTTATTATATTTTTCCCGCTGCTTATCGAAATTTTCCTAGATTTTCGAAAAAATCGTTTGGTTTGTCACCTGTCACCAGGATTAGTTTTCGTGAGTCGTGTTACCTGTGAGTGTCACATGTCACATAAACACTTGCAATTTATAAGCAAAACGTCTAAATCTGCATCTTGCTTTGCTAATTTTATTATTCTACGAACTTAATATAGTACTTTATGTAACTAGTCCTCAAAGCAAGGCTTTAGAGGACGAGTCGTAATGTTACCGGACGAGGCGGAGCGAAGCGCAGCCGAGTCCGTAATATGAAGATGAGTCCTCTAAAGCCATTTGAGGACGTGTTGCATACAACGTTTTTTTGTATTAGCTCTCCAAACATTATAATATGAAGTTTCAATTACCATTAACGCGGGCCTCGCGAAAATGTATTTTTCGCTCCCCAAACTGGTTACTTTGGAAACTGTCTAGGATCCTCAAAATGGCCATTTAGAAGCCTTGTACTTAAAGTCGTCATGGCAACTAATGTTTGAGTCTGCTAAAATGTTGCCATGATGACTTTAAGTACAAGGCCTCTAAATGGCCATTTTGAGGATCCTAGACAGTTTACAAAGTAACCAGTTTGGGGAGCGAATACAAAAAATAATATTAAGTTCCGTTGTCAAGAAAAAGCAGCAAACAAATATAATCACCGACTTACACGTTTTGTTACTAAGGCTGTATCACTGACTTACATGATCAGCAGCGGGAAAACGAGTATTATTAAAACACTAGCAACCAGTGAGACAAATGTCTCATTT
Source organism: Agriotes lineatus (assembly GCA_940337035.1). Lineage (NCBI taxonomy): Eukaryota > Metazoa > Arthropoda > Insecta > Coleoptera > Elateridae > Agriotes > Agriotes lineatus. The sequence goes on from CALNHX010007532.1 coordinate 49,297, forward strand.
AATAAAACAAAAAAGACCGTCCCGGACGGACGAGCGTCCCGGACGGACGGAAATCACGTGATTTCTAGAAAACCGTGTCACGTGACTGAAATTCGGTTCCTGACCTGACATGACCATTCCAAACATATAACTTTCATAACTTTTTTCTCTATCTCTTACAGTTTGGCTGCTGAAACAGCGTCCCGAACAGACAAAACAGCGTCCCGGACAAACAAGTCTATTAAAGGATTCAACAGTAAAACACTTCAACCACATATGTCAAGAGTTACTATACCTTACTACATCTACCGGCTATTCACTGAAATACAAATCATCTAGAAAACTGTTATATCATTGCAACTGTCCTTTTTTAAGGACAGTAGGCGTATCAGGTTCAAAATAAAAGTCCAAGGTAAAATTTTGGAACCTTTAACCCTAGTAACCCCAAAACCTGGTCAAAAATTACCCCGGATTCGAGTTTTCTTGTGCCATTTTTTTTCAGATGCTATTACGTCGTTGTGCTTCTAGATATGCTATTCCTATGCTGTCTGTCGCCGTATGCCATGAATAGAAATTTAAAAATTGGTACCTGAATTTTTTTATTACTTTCTTTGCGTGAAGGGTCAATTTTGACCCATTTCGGTACTTCGCGTATTGTAGTCAATTAATGTTTTATGCCTGCCCGTACATGTCGCTGCATGCATGAATATCATTGCAAAGTGCCGTCTGGCGAATTTTGCCTGTTCGTGCATGTCGCTGCATGCACGAATTTTATTGGTAAGAAATGTCTGGGGAATTTACAGGAATTATACATGTTTGTCGTATGTCTATATAAAAGCAGGATTCAAAATTTAGTTTCAGTTTGCTGTTACCATTTGGTCATAATGAATTCAAATAAAATTCAGCTATTTTACGAGCAACTAGCAAAGCTTTTAGAAGAAAGTGATTATAGTGACGAAGACGTTCCTGAAGTGTGCAGCGAAATAGACGATAATGAAGAACTTGAGAGAATCGGTGACAGTGAATTTGGAAGTGAAGTTTCCGGTTCTGCAGAGTCGAATGGTGAACTTGTTGCTTGAGCTAATAATGAGAAAATAGATGGGAGAATGTGGACATATGTGTCCGATCCAAAAAGGAAATCTAAAAAAGTGAATATAATTCTTGAAAAGGAAGGACTTCCACAATGCAGTATGAATGTACAGTCTGTTCTTGATGTATTTTCGCTTTTTATTCTTTATGTATGTATGATAAATATTAAATATAAGAAACATATTAGATATTTTATATATGTAAGGAAAGCAAAAACATTTTTAAACAATTATAAATGGTAAAATTGTCCAGTGGGTCAAGAATGACCCATTTTGGTACTCGGCGTGCTCTCAATTTTGTGAGGTTACTAGGGTTAACGACAATAAAAACGGTGATTGAAGAGAATAGGACCAATCCGTTGTAAAGAAGGTGCAATTGAAGGAGCTACAACGGGGGCTGAACCGAGGCCGTTCTCAAGTTTTGGTCCGTTGCAGAGAGGGAGCTGTCGACGAGGTCACAGGTGGAGGCTACAAATAGAGGCAATTAGAATTGACAGGGCTGCATATAGAGTGGTTATAGTCAAATACATTAATAGATGGTGCAGTCCTTTTGCAGAAAAAGGAAATCCATGGCCAGAGTAGCACGAGTGCGTGTTTTCTAGATGCACAATGGGAGCATTGCTGATCTAAAGTACATGAATTTCGGTGCAAAGTAAGTTAGTATATTAACAATCAGAAAATGCGAAAGGATGGTGATATATTAAATTTTCAGGAACTGCAGCGTATCTTTATTTTTTTATTATACGGTTGTTCTTTATCTCTTGCAGTGTTTCTTCTAGAACTTATGCTAAAGAGAGCAGATACACTAAAATAAAACTTGACACCTTAGACGCACATGAGTTGATTGTTGCTAACTTGATTATGTAATTAATAATAATAATAATAGTATGTCTTTATTTTTCTATCTACAAAGATAAACGAATAATACATGAGAAAAGTTAATTAATAATTATCAGTGGGAAAAATTCCAAGGTCAAGTGGAGATCGGTAGCAAGCTACCATCTGCTCTTCCACTTAAACCTTGCAATAAAGGATATAAAATACTCTCGTACAGTGGCGTAGCCAGAGTTGGCCCTTGGGGGGGGATATACAATAATAAAATTCTATAGTAACTGTTTACTTACGTTTTTTATAGATTGCATGGAAAAAAGTGCAAATATTAAAGAATATTTTTAGAATGATAGTCGTTATTCAAAAAAAAACCACTACAAAACAAAATCTAAGTGCCGTGTTTTCTTGGTCAGTTCGTCAAATATTTCATCTACTTCAACTAGTATTTCCCGGTGTATCGCCAACATTGCTAAACCGTTAAGATTTTTCGACGCATACTATACGCACAAGTGTTCCCGCCCCACTCCTTTCAAAACATCTGACGTGCCAGTACGCAAAGTGACAATTGGTATAAAATCGCGGTTTTTCCATCGATCGACATGCAACCGTGGATGGTTTATGTTATACTTATACTAGTATTTATTTTTGTAGAAGGTACAGGTCGATGTGGTTTCTTATATTTTGTTACAAAACATGCAGATGAGTTTATATTGCAAGATTGTAAATGGAAAAAATATGGTCAAATTTGAAAAAATTGGATTTCGACAAGCAAGTAACTAATGTAAATTGCTTGATCCTAAAACATTCTAACAGCCGTATTCATAGTCGTTCGCCAGCGGCACGCCGGCGAGTCGCCGGAGTTTCGTTATGAATAGTATGTTGGCGGCACTGTACGTCTATGTCAAATTCGAGGTTAGCAGGTTAGATTTTGTGTCAATTTCTGTCAAAACTGACAAAAAACCTAACCTGATAACCTCGAATTTGACATAGACGTACAGTGCCGCCAACATACTATTCATAACGAAACTCCGGCGACTCGCCGGCGAGCCGCTGGCGAACGACTATGCATACGGGTGTAAGATTTCTAATTTGGTTGCAGCCATTTTTTTAAGTTTTTGACTCTTGGGGGGGGATATATCCCCCATATCCCCTCCCGTGGCTACGCCACTGCTCTCGTATGTACATGAATGTAATATTACTAGAAACGTACAATATAAGGTGCAATTAGGTCTGTTCGTTTGACTGCTCTAAACTGTTCCGAACAGTTTAGAGCACGAAAACGGCGTTCGTTTGAGATCGAGCAGCTGCTAAAACAGGTGAAAGTCCGCTGTTTTGCGCGTCTTCCGTAATGCCATTTAATTTCCTAATTCTAGCGTTCGAATTTGTGTTTGGTTGTGTTTGGCATTGTTTAAAATTGTTTAAAAATACGTCTACGTCATCCACCACTAGCATCATTTTCACAATTTCATCCATAACTACGCAGAATAATGATAATATAAGCCCGTACAAGCGCACCTCGCCAGAACTTAATTAATTTTTTCGTTGACCGCTTGTTAATTTCAATATTAATGAATTATTTTTCCTAAAAAAGGATGGATTAATAGACGTCATTAATACACTGTTTTTGATTAATACACTCTTTTTCATTAATTAACTGTTTTTAAAAAAAGGATGGATTAATAGATCTATTAATACAATGTTTTTGATTAATACACTCTTTTTCATTAATTAACTGTTTTTGTGATTTTGACGTTTTGATGATATTTTGCATGGAGGTTAGTTGTATTAATCAAATTTTTCGCCACAAAAAAAGATTTTGCGGCCAACGAAAAAATTTTGTAATTAACTCGTTTGTTAATGGGTGATTAATAATCTCAACTATTAAAGGCACTCAATCGCTATCGCTGTTTCCTGCTTTAAACAGTTTCGATTATTAATCGCCTTCAAACACACTTGTTGGTTAAATAACTAATATTTAAGGTTTTGTTATTTGTTTTGTCAACAACATTAAACTGCTCCAAACTGCTCTAAAACCGTTCGTTTGTTTCTGCTCGATTCTGCGCAATTAGTTTGCTCGAACCTGCACTAAACTGTTCTGGTGACGTCACGCTAAAGTGTTCAGAGCAGTTTAGAGCAGGACAAACGAACAGACCTATTGTTTCTGATTGCACGCGGTCGGCGCGGCGTCTGTTTACCCGAATAAACAATGATGTCGAACTTTAAAGAATGTACTAAATGTAAAGATAATGTGTCAATTGAAGATTTAGTGATATGCAACGGCGACTGCAAGGGCCTTTTTCATTACAACTGCGCCGGTACAAGTGAAACAGCCTATCGAAAATTAAGTGAAAATAAAAAGCGAATTTGGCGTTGTGTATTTTGCACTACGACGAATAAAATGCAGACGCGACATGCATCTTCTTCTAAGAACGAGGATGAGGTGTTTTCAAACCACCGTAGCGATAGCAAGGATGTTGAAAACCACACCACCACCCCTCAAAACGAAGAAATTTTACGTCTCTTGAAGGGTTTGCATAACAAGATGGATATGTTTGAAAAAGATATGTCCGACATCAAAACTAGTACAGAATTTATAAGTAAGCAGTACGACGATTTAAAAAGTAGATTAGACGCTAATAACAAACTTATCTCAACCATGTCTGCTACTATTAATACTCTTAAAGCAGAAAACTCAAAGAAAGAACAACAAATTGAGGAATTAACATCGAAACTAAATGGGCTTGAGCAATACACCCGCAATAAAAATCTAGAAATTACCGACATATGTGTAACCCCCAGCGAAAATTGCAGCGAAATTGTAAAAAACCTTGCTCGTAGATTAAACATCGCAATCAACGATGCAGATGTTGAAGCAGCGCATCGTCTGCCTTCCAACAATAAACAAAAACCACCTCCAATAATCGTGCAGTTTCTTTCCCGAAAAAAAAGGGACGAATTTATCCAAAAAAAATCTCTTATAATTCAAGATACACCAATGGGAAACACCAGAATTGGCACAAAAGTATTCATCAACCCCAACTTATCTTCTTACTACAAGAACCTTTTGTAGAAAGCTAAAGTATGGAGTAGACAAAATGGGTTTAAATATGTCTGGTTTAACAACAATAAGCTGATGCTACGAAAAGACGAAAACAGCAGGATTATCAGAATCAATTGTCAGGTCATTTTGGTATTTTAATTAGCCACCTAGGCTTTAGGGCAGCGTGCCCGTATGCTAAACCCTTCTAGTTACTTATTTGGCTCCATCGCCTAATTCCATAATAATGATTTTGCACATATTTGGCCCCAAACGCAGTATTTCTCGTCAGTTGGAGCACCCCTTTGCTGGTACTTTGGCAGCCGGGTGTTATCGCTCGCAAGAATTCCGAACCTTCTAGAAATCACGCCGTTGAGGCGACTGCGAGGCTTCGTGCTATCTTTGTTACCGGAATTTATTTGTTTTATGGAGCGCATCGCCATTGGCTGTCGAGAATCACGTGGTAACGCCGTTTTGGCTCACGCCACTGCAGGGGTCGTAACACTGCTTGCTTGGGCAGTTCAGCTCACGCCGTTAATCAAGGAAGTCGCAGAGTGTGCCGTTTCGCGGCGTTCCCGCCATGGCGGGGACGCCAGCCTGTTTTTCCCGTCTTGTGCTGTTTCAGCGAATGTTGTGTAAATTGCCGTTGTTTGTTAGCACCGTTGCTGTGAAAGCCTTCCTATTTCCCGTGCTGTTACAGCAAATATGCCGTAAACTGTTTCGCCTTTAAGAGGTCGCGTGTGATTGTGCGAGTGGCAAGTCTTTACGCCAAAGCGTAGGTGTGTGAAGGGCTTCTTGGGGCCAGTTCTGCGTTTGTGAGAAAGGGGGCTTTCCCTTTGCAACTCGCTGTTTTCGAGGATCTTTCTAGGCAGGACGAAGTAGGCCTCTTTGCCGCCGTAAGTGTGCTCTCAAGAGAACGTCCTAACGCCACCATCTTGGCGGATTCCAGCCCGTTTACCCCTAATGCCGTGTTTTGGAGATTGAGCTGCCACAGACTGCCGCCTTCTACCAACTGACTGCACGCAACTCTCATAGACCGTCTACGGACTAAGGTATTTGTAATTACAACCATTTACACATATTAACTGTCGCTTGTGCGAGCGGTGGTGCTTTTGTGCTCAACTTTGTGTGGGCGGATGCATGCCCCCTTGTTTGCTTGTCGTGGCTTTTAATGCCGGTTTGAGGCCACCATGCTTCAAGACGCTACTTTGGTAGCCTACTAGTAAGTTCATGTGCGCGAGTTTCGCGTTTCATCGCCTAAATAGCTAAAGAACTCTGCGCCTATGTTTTGGTGTTTGTGCTAACTTTTAATTCAGGAACGTTAGGTGCGCGAGCTTTGCTATATTGTACCGATTAATACATAAATGGAATCAACGCCTCGCCGTGCTGAGCCTGGCGCGCCCTAATCTGTTCGAGCTCTTTGTTTATGTTTGCGAGGGCTTTGTGCTTTGCTTATCAGGTGTTAACCGCAGCCAACGACTGCGCGGGCGACGTAGCAGGGCCTGGCAACTATTCCAAATTCGCATGCTTTAGTGAGGCTATGTTAGCCCCTCTTCCTGGTCAAATATTGCAGTCACGCTGCCCCGCTGCCTAACGAGTTAGGCCTTCAATTAAATCGTCGCGCATTTGTGCGGAGTCGTGCTTTGCTGCTAGCTACACTGCTCCCGTTGCCATTGCAGGTCGGCGTCTGTTATCGCGAACTAACGCGCCCTTTTCCGGAGTGCGTATTTCTAAACTGTACTCTAATATGTAAAGTGTCGAGCCCACTGCGGCCGGCCACCCATAGTGTGTTGTTTACTAGCATAGCGCGTCCATCAGCTGGTGCTTAACGTAAGAACCACGGCGGCACGATTTGCTGCCCAGATGTAGTTATCGACCAATAGACGCATATTTAATTAAGGGACGTATTATTCCTATTCGACCTGTGCATGCTTTGTTTCAGATAGCGCCTTTTACAGTGTAAAGATTGGTGTACGGCGAGACGTGAGAGATCAGAGCGTGCAGGTAGGTCCAGTGGTTGCGCAGTCTCGGCCCAAAGAGTCCCAATATTACCATTCCAGTATTTGCGATCACGAAATTGTTATTTGAGCTTGCAGCTCATGAGAATTCTTATCGACGGAGTATCTTGAATACTTCGCCCCCGTCTAACCGCCCAGGTCCGGTTATTCGGGTTAAGACAGGCTTGGTGGCGCCCTCATTATTTTACCGTTAGTTACCGACCTTCTGGCCGTTACTCTCAGATAATCTCGTTAAAGGACCCGCCCATCTCCACTGAAAGTCTAGCTCGGCCTAACTTGTTGCTGCGTGGGTGGCGGCCTAGGAGATATTTCGTCCCGATTTCGTCAGTTACGGCCCGCGCCGGCCGTTTCGTTATTGTATGAGCCGGTGCGGTGTCGTAAAGTCAGTTTAAGACCGTAACACAATAACGACCGTGATCTTGACCTGAGAAAAATTGCAGCTATATCTAATGTAAGTACTCTGACGCAGAATTTTGTTAATTTAAATTCCCCACTATGGATTACTTAAATGATTTGGAATCTGATCACATTCATACTTTTATAGCCGAAAACAGTAAAAAGTGTTGCCAAATTATTGACTCACGCTGTATTGATGACAAATGTGGCCTTACTTTTATAAATACAAACATTAGAAGTTTGTCAAAAAATGTTGAAGAGTTACAAGTAATGATTGACTTATACGAAAACATATTACATGTAATCATTCTCACAGAAACATGGCGCATTAATAATCTAAATTATTTCAATATAGGTCGGTGCGATATATATTATAATAATAGTTATCTTAATCAGAATGACGGTGTAGCAGCATTAATTAAAAGTAACTTAATACATACTGTGGAAAACATAAAAACTGCAGAATTTACTTTTCTAAAATTAAATATTGTCAAAAATAAACAAACTGTTGGATTGACTGCCGTTTACAGACCCCACACCTATAATGTAAAAGATTTTATAGACAATCTGGAACAGTATATTACAAGCCACTGTAAAAATGGCATCGAAATTTTTACAGGGGATACAAATATTGATATTTTAACTGAAAGTAATTCTCGAGATTACTTAAATCTACTCAGCAGTTGCGGTTTTCTTTCCTGTATTAATAAATACACTAGAATATTGAATGATTCCAAAAGTTGTATTGATCACATTTTTATAAAATCGAATATTGAAGTTGAAAATCGAACACCAGTAGTACTCCACAGCAAAATCACCGATCTTTTTCCGGTAGTACTTTCTTTTAATTTTATTTCTAATAGTAACTACAGTAATAATAACATTGATAAAAATAGCATTGCCAATAATGGGGAGGTAAGCTACTCTATTATTGATAATGAAAAATTTCGTACTTTAAACTGGGAAAACTTTGAGCAGGAAGATGATCTTGATATCGCTTGGAGAAATTTTCTAAACAACCTAGGAAGAAATCTATCACTATCAACCACACAAAAAAAATAAAGACTCAAAAGAAACGAAAAGAATAGATTACACAAGGTATCATAGAATCCATTAAGCAGAGAGACCATCTTCATTCTTTATCTATAAAAAATCCAGATAATTTAGAATATATCAAAAGGTATAAAACTTGCAGAAACAAAATAAATTCCCTTATTCTAAAAGCAAAAACTTCCTACTATAAAAATAAAATTGAAAATAATAAATCTGAACCTCAAAAAATGTGGTCGATAGCTTACGAATGTGTGAATTTAAAGAAACGGAAAAATCCTACAATAAATCAAATAAAAATTGATGACAATGTGTCCCTAACAAATAGCGTGTCTATATCAAACGAATTTAATAAATATTTTATAAATGTAAGCGAAACGCTACTTAGTAGTTCAAACTCTACCGATGATAATTCTAACTTACAGCTACAAACAAAAATAAACTCGCAAACCTGCTTCTTGCGTCGCACAGACCAAATTGAAGTTGAATCAACAATTAAAATTTTGAAATTAAATAAAGCGCCAGGACTTGACTCCATTAGTGCCAAATCACTAAAAAGTATCAGTGATTTGATCTCGAAACCTTTATCCATTTTAATAAATAAATCTATGCAGAATGGCATTTTTCCGGATGACCTCAAGACAGCGGTTGTGAAGCCTCTTTTCAAAAGCGGTAATCGCGAACTTATGGAAAACTATAGGCCAATATCACTTATATCAAACATATCTAAAATTTTTGAAATCATTATAAAAAATAGAGTAGTTCAATTATTGGATAAATATCAAATAATATCTCAAAATCAATTTGGATTTCGTGAAAATAAATCAACCGAAGATGCAATTGCGCTTTTAAGTAGTAAAATCACCACATCATTGGACGAGACGAGGCCTTCCGCTTGTGTTTTTTTAGACCTCGCGAAAGCCTTCGATACCGTAAATCACAATTTACTTCTAAATAAGCTGGAAAACTACGGATTTAGAGGGGTTTCACAGCAGCTGATAAGCAGTTATCTTAAAAACAGGAAACAATGCGTTGAAATAAACAAACATTTCAGTAATTTCTTAACAATAAAACACGGTGTTCCCCAAGGGACAGTGCTAGGTCCAGTTTTATTTCTAATCTACATAAACGATCTATTTGAACAAAATATACATAGCACAATCATATCATACGCAGATGATACAGTATTGTGTGTCGATGGGGATAGGTGGGATGATGTAGCTTATAAATTGCAGAAGGACTTGTAGCTAATTAAATATTGGTTAGGCAAAAATGTACTATTTTTAAATTATAAAAAAACTAAGTGCGTTCCTTTTGCCTCTTATGGGAATCATCTCCCGGCTGTGTCTCGTATCACAATACACAAATCAGACTGTAATTTCCAGAACGAACACACAGTTGGTGGTGATCAGGAGGGAAAAGTCTGTAATTGTACTGTCCAAATAGAAATAACAAACTCTATTAAGTATCTAGGAATTATTCTGGACTCACATCTCAAATGGGAGCAACACATTAATTCACTTTGTAAAAAATTACGTAGTCTAATATACCTATTCAATAAATTAAAACCTATATTTAACTTATCATTATTAAACACCATTTACTTTTCTTTAGTTCAATCAATATTAAACTATGGCATAATCAGCTGGGGTGGAGCATGTAAAACAGTAATCTATAAATTAACCGTTATCCAAAAGCTAATCTTAAAAATCATCTATAATAAGCCAAAATTATATCCTACAACTATATTATATCAAGATACATGCTCTTTTGATATTAGACAATTATATGCGTTTTCCGTTCTAAAATACACTTTTAAAAATAAAAAGTCACTCATTCAAATTCCTAACACCTATTCGACAAGACAAAAATCCAAACTTGTAGCTACAATAAAATATAATAAAAAATCAGTAGGGCAGAGAGGTTTTGCTTTTCACGCACCAAAACTATATAATTTACTGCCTCTTCATATTAAAGTAATAAAATGTTACAAAATTTATAAAAGTAATGTTAAAAGCTGGGTGGGTGCATCCAGAGATGTCATTAATGCAACAATAGAAAACTAAATTTCATAGAATACAAACTATATACCTATACTAAATAAATACTTATACGAAATAATTTATAAAAAATACTAAATCTAAAACAAAACAACAATAATGACTGGTTGACTAGTAAAAATTTATAAAGGTACTTACTAATTGCCTTTACCACATACAAGCTGCTCTAGCAGCTTAAGTGGAAGTGAAAGTAGCAGAACTCTGCGACAAGAGTACCACGTTTATATATTTGTTATTTTTCTTTATTTTAAGGTTTAATGTCTCTTAATATTGATTATGTATTTTGGCGGCAATAAAATTATTATTATTATTATTATTATTAAGCACTATTAACTCGAACTAAAAATAGTAACGGTATACGCTGTCGTTGATTATGGGCACGTTTTGAGTATTTATACACAACATAAGGTATGACATAAATAATAAATTAGAAAGAAGTAGATCTGGTTCAAACTTACAGTGCCACGAAGCACACAGAAACTCCGAATAGAGGAGGCTGGTGCTAATTATGTTTTACAAGTACACTCCGTAGAAAAGTTATAAACATTCGTAAATACGGGAAATTTAAACTTTTTTTCTATAGCACATGTTAAAGTGTGCTTGTATCAACTCAAAACAAAAGGTAAAGTTTTACTTTAACAGCAAGGGTAGATAAAGCAGCACTTTAACATCAAGGATAGATAAAGTAATTTTATCGGTTGCAGGATATTAATCTCTTGTTTACATATACAAAAGTAGGCTGGTAACTAAATCATAATTTATCTGTACGGTAATAGTCCATTACCGTACATGGCAACCATAACCATACAGCAACCGATAAACTATTGAACAAATCACGGATGTTATGAATCATAACAGCCTCTGCGGCAGTTATGATACTCATAACATTCCTAGATATGTTAATAGCTATAATTTTCTAACTTTTGTTTAAGTTAAATATGACAGCTTCGTATTATCGTAGCAACCCAATCTAGCTACTGACATTTTGAAATGTGATTGACTGTCCTTATTTTCTTTTAAAATTGTTAAAGTTCTTGCTATAGAAAAAAATGTTGTATTATACACGACGATAAAGTTATTTCTATCTACTCTTGAATCATTAACGTCTCGACTTCGTCTCGACGTTAAACAATTCACTCGTGGATAAAATTTAACTTGATCGTCTTGTATAATAAATTACTATTATTTTAAAAACCATTGAAATTTTTCATTACTATTATTTCGTATAACACTGTTTAAGATAAAATACGCCACTACTTATTAATTTAATTTTTTGTAATTATATAGTAATTAAAACCACGGATACTGCACTACATATTCTTATAATAATTAATAGGTATTATAAAAGTACTAAGGTGTTATACAATATTAATTGTCTAATTATCAAGTATCCTAAATGTTCATTCTAAATACCACGGCATTTTTAAACAAACGTGGGAGTCTCCCTCCAGTTTCTTTTCCTTAGATGTTAGAGAAATACCTGGAAAAAGTAAATACAATATCATTAATTGCATTATGTTTTTTAATGTAGCTTGCTCTACTGGAAATGTCCACGTTTCAGTAACCTTCTGTCAAGGAACTATATAACATTTGCAAATCTACTTCTTGCTTCTGAATGCAAAAGTTTTCTTCCTTTACAACTCATTGTAATCCTATATAAAAATGAATTTAGCAGTATAATATATTATTATGATACACGAAGTAGTATGATCAATCATAACAAAGAAATATTTAAAACTAATAAATTTGCAAGATTACTATAATTAAATCTTGATGGGTGTTAATTTTTAAATATTAATGAAATTAATTGAGACAATGAGAGAGGTAATTTGATAGTAAGATATTAATTGAATATACAAATTTGATGGTTGCAGTGAATGTTAATAAAGAACAAGCCAAAGTTACAATTGACAAATGTATTTGTTATAATAATCAGAATGAATATCATGTAATAATATTATATTTAAAATTGAAAATAGCGTCATAAGAATAGTATCTAATTGGAATGAAATTTTTGTTTAAGTTGAGTTACATTAATAAACTCATCGAAAAATGTACAATTAATCTTGCAATGTTATAGTTTTGAGCAAATAAAACTAGAAATTAATGCATTATTTGTATAGTTGTTTGGTTATATACAAATAGTAATGCTGTTAACAAATCTACGAGGTACAACAAAATGAAAGTGAAATATTAATGTTATTGGGACTGGACAATCTGTGAAGAGATTATCAAACACAGTGTATTACATAGAATGAACCAGAGAACTACTGAATTGGAGAAGATTGGATTTATTGGTGAACGTGACACATAATTAAATATTTATTATTGACATTGGTGGTTGTATGGAAGTAAGATCATTCATCTAGAACAGTGATTTCCAAAGTGGGCGATATCGCCCCTTGGGGGGCGCTGGAACGATCCAGGGGGGCGATAGTAGCCTCGGGTGCATTTGGGGGGCGGTGAAATCTTAACGAAGAAAGAGAAGATAAGAAAAATTAGAAAAGCCATTCGTACATATTTCATCTGTTGTGTAACATAGTGTAACATTATTTTCCAAATAAACACACAAAATGCTAGTAACAGATTTATTTATTCCATGAAGACTATTTACCATTATTAAATGTTCTTATTCTTCTTCATACCATTTGTTACTTTATTTATTCAGTCTGTTTATTCTCCGTTTCTTTAATTTTACCTTATCACACCCTTTAATAGACCATCCAGGAAGTAAATACCATTATAATAAAGGGTTTTTATTATTCAAATTTGTTTTTACTCAAAATACGAGTTGCAAATGCAGAAAAGATTTGTTTATTTTAAAAATATCATTTTCTCTAGCAATAGTAATTTATACAAAGTTTCTAAATGGTATATTTTATTATAACATTTCATAATTGATTTTTTCAGATAATCATTTGAGTTTGGCTTTCACTTTAGTTATTCCGATTGTCAGTTAATACCTACAAATTAAAATCTAAGCTCTGATGTTACCAAACAACTATCCCAACTAAATCGACTTATATGCTCGAACCTTTTTAATAAACTATTCACATATTAACAGTAGCTGTATCTAATGTATCATTCATTAAAAAATTCTCAAATATTTATGTTGTACTTTTAATGTATAAATGCCCCCCTGTATTTTTTAATTGCTAATTAATTTATTCTTTAAAAATAATTTCCTACCTAGAAATACTCGTATAGATAATTATCAGTTTCAAGAAGCTGCCACTACAATATCTTTCTGTTTGTTCGCTTAAAGAATGTAGATTCCATGGGGCGCTGAGTAATTTTTTTCCTGAAAAGGGGGCGGTAGGCCAAATAAGTTTGGGAACCACTGATCTAGAAGGAGGTTAGTAGGAGTGCTAACAGAATTGGACTGCTTCTGAAGGAATGGCTCAGTGCAGAGGACTATCTAAGGAATAAACAATATAAGATCAGATTCATTTATAAAGCTGAAACTTACCCGGAGCCTATTGGAGTTGAAGTTGACGTTTGATGAGGGGATTAAGGCCGGATTCAGCAGATTCTTAGAATTGGTTGACAGGAACAGTTTGCAGGTATCACACAAGGTGAGCATCGGGATCTCTTGAGAGAGGGAGCAGTGGTGTTTGGATATTTGCAGAGTGAGCTTAAGAAGTGATAAGGTGTATGTTAGTAATTAATATCAAAACATTTTAAATAACGAGCAATAGGGAATAAGTAAAATACAAAACAGTAATTATTTTAATGAATTAATTAATAATTATGTCAATGTAAAAAATAGATTTGTCAATACCTGGTTTGATAAGGTGTGGAAATCAGTTTGACAACAAGTGTCATTAAATATAATTTGAAATTCAACTAATAGAGATGTAGATTTGCCGAACCACCCTGAAATAAGAGTACTTGATTTGAAAGCAATTATAGTTTAACTAACGGGGCATTGTATTAATACAGGGCAAACATAAAGTAAAATATTGAATACAAAAGTTATGTGACTATTTCAAATATATGAGATAATTCCAAAATATAACATAAGATCACATAACGTGGTGCTTTTGTAATACATAATTAATAATTATGCAGGCGAAGAGGAGCTAGCATTCTTTAACAATATGTTAACACAATACTAACTATGCTAATAACTGCAACATAGAATACAATTTTAAAAAAAATTAATGCTTCCGATTTGAGGTTATAAAACCAAGCAACGCGAAATTAAACGACGAATAGGTAAACAACAACAAAACTTACTAACAAAATGAGTAATACTAATAACATCAATAATTAACAAAAAAAAACAAAATGAATTAACAACAGCACCTGGAATCTGTCAATTAGGCACTTCTATCTGACGCGATAGGATTAATAGCGAAGTGACGTTTGTGTTTTCGTGTAAATGTCCCTCGACGCCAAGCTCGATTTTTATTGGTTTTTCAATTCCCATTACTTGAATTGTAGATTTAGTTCACATATTTTCCGCGTTCTTTGTGTGCTTGGTGCTACTCAATAATAATTAGTTGTAGAGCTACAAAGAAAGGACTTTTACTTTATTTACTAATGAATAAAATAGTCCATAATCCATATTAACTAATAAAATAAAAAATTGCTGTCGTGGTAACTAGTACAAAAGCAGCCAGTGCGAAATTTATTTAAAATTATGTATTAAATTTTGAAACTTATTTATATAACTAAATGTAGGTATTGGAAAAAAACTATATATGCCACACGGGAATAAACAAATTTCATTCGCTGAAATTATCTCACTCGGTTTTGCCTCGTGAGCTAAAGTTTCCGCTTATGGATAAAACTAGCTGAAACCCGCGGCATATGCCGCAATTAAAATGTACGACGAATTTAATAACTTTTGTTGCACTAAAGAAAGTTTTAAAAGCACGCTAGAGATTGGCAGTAAGGTAAAGTTCCAAAAAATATATTTTCAAATGGAAAGTCTCTGGAAAGGAAACGCTCGCCCCTGGAAGGCGTCCTAATTAATACGACGTTGTTGGAACGCAGTAAAAAAAAATTATGAAAAGAATTGTTCTACAAGTTAAGAAAAGTGAGAGTTTTCCAGTGAATGTAAAAGTTTTACGTGAGCATGGAAGAATGACGTAGCCCACGGCACATGCCGCATTTAAAGTTTTGGGCGTTAGATAGATATACTTTGTTTGTGACATTACAAACAAAAATCTTTTACACACGTCTACTATGGCAAATGCTACACCAAATACATACAATATATACAGTTCACATTTAATTATATATATTTATTCCTAATTCAGTACGTAAAACATGCTTAGAGCCATGTTTATGATAACGGTGATAAAACTTAGATTACATTTAGATTTTAGTTTATTGGCATACATGTTTAACGTCAGTGTACAAACAATTTCTAGAATATTTTATACCACATTGAATATTATGTATCATCGGATGAAAAATTTTATTATTTGGCCTGAACGAGATCAGCTGATTAAATCAATGCCAGAATGCTTCAAGGTAGCATTTGGCAACAAGATTTCAGTAATAATCAATTGTTTTGAGATGAGAGTGGAAAAATCAAGTAGCCTTGAAGTACAATGTACTACATGATCTACGTACAAACAACATAATACGGTAAAGGTACTAATAGGCATCACTCCTCCTGGATCAATATCATTTGTATCACATGGATATGGTGGCAGAATAAGCGATAAAGGTCTAACAGAGGATTGTGGGATTTTAAACAATCTCTTGCCAGAAGATTTTGTATTGGCAGAGGCTTTTTAATAAAAGACTCCGTAGGACTACATATGGCCACAGTGATTACGCCTCTGCTTTTCTAAAAGGGAAACGGCAGCTCGATCCAAGGGATATAGCATCAACCAGGAATATAGCAAGCGTGAGGTAGTGCAAGTATATTGTTACAATAATTATCTTAATTATATCTTTTTTTCAGAATACACGTCCAACGCGTTATTGGTGTCCTTCGTCAAAAAAATACAGTTCTTCACGAAACAATGCCTATGTTCCTGGCGAAAAAGAAAACTGACGATGTTGCTGTGGTAGATCAGATATTAACAGTTTCTTCTGCACTCGTAAATTTATGCTCTCCTATAATTGTATAAATATGAAATAAATTGTATTAACAAAGTTAATCTAATTATTTTTACTTTAATAATAATAATAATATCTACAAAATTATTAAAATTAGTTAATTAAGGATCTAACGTTAATACTATCCACCACCATTTATTATATAATGTAAAATTATTTTATTATCTTTTTCTGCATGTGGCCAATTAATAAAAAGCCAAATTACAATATCACATAGCAAAAATTATTAAATAGTAGGTACCTATACGATAAGAAACATAAGGATATTTTAAAACTATGTAAGCTACATTAACAATCAATAAAATTACACATGCTGTCTACACAACATAAAAGAATAAGAAAAATCATTTTTTCGTTGACCGCTTCTTAATTTCAATATTAATGAATTGTTTTTCCTAAAAAAGGATGGATTAATAGAAGTCATTAATACACTGTTTTTGATTAATCCACTCTTTTTCATTAATTAACTGTTTTTGTGATTTTGATGTTTTGATGATATTTTGCATGGAGGTTAGTTGTATTAATCAAATTTTTCGTCACAAAAAAAGATTTTGAGGTCAACGAAAAATTTTTGTAATCAACTTGTTTGTTAATGGGTTATTAATAATCTCAACTATTAAAGGCACTCACTCGATTATTAATCGCCTTCATTAACACACTTGTTGGTTAAATAACTATTAATGCATAAAGAATAACGGATATTTTGAAGCTATTTAATATTTATTTATTGTGGCATCTCTAACAAATAACTATTAATGCATAAAGAATAACGGATATTTTGAAGCTATTTAATATTTATTTATTGTGGCATCTCTAACAAGTGTTACCCTTATTACAAGAGATGCAGTGTAGATATATTCTGCTATATGCAGGTATGAGCGTTATAGCATGTAAATTAAAATTAAAATAATCATCCTAACTAAAATAAACTTTAATCATGGTTGCAGGAGATGGATCGATGCCGTCACTTGCTACTATGACTTCCCGTACTGATTGGTAAATTTAAGTCTTAAAAATTTGTTACATCAATAGTTCATTTTGTTTCATTTTAGTTATAATAATACTTTTTTACAACAGATGCAAACATACGGTATGGAGCTGACAAATCAATGTTGAGCAGTATGTAAATTTGATTCACAAGCTTTAATATATCAGTAATCGGAATTCTGGTATAAAAAGAAGGTACAAAGAATAACCGTGAGAAACGAACAAGCCTAGCGGGTACTCTTAAAGTTAATAGCAAAAGCAGCTTGCTATCATTAATCTTATTATTCCATAATTTATAACAAAATTTTAATGAATTTAAGGTACATAAACAATCAAAATATTTACATAACAGTACAAAATAACAGAATAACTAATGTCTAAATTAAGTATGAAAAAGAATTGCAATGGATAAAGTATAAAGGATCAACATATTTACAAATTCTATCAACATAGAATAACAAAATAATTCTATTTATATACTGCTCCACAAATGTACTGGACCACCCATAAAAATGTAATTATTACATTACGTCACAATATATATACCGTCTGTTCTATAAAAAAGGCCCCGCCTTCTAGCTACTTTATTAATTATTTTAGACCCAATAACCTTATATCAAATCAAATGGCACATAAAAACCTACATTTTAACACTATCAATTTTTTTAATCTTCAATTGTTTCAGAGTGGTGACGTCACGCGCAATTTTTTTAAATGACACTGTATATATTTTTTGACATTTTCTGGTAGAGGTTTTTTTTTCTCTTTTCAACAATATAAATATTTTATGCCCTTACATAAGAAAATTTTCGAGAAAAATTAAAAAACTTTTTTATCGGTGGGAGGCCACCATACAAAACTATAAACAAAAGTGTAACTCAGAAAAACAAAACAATAAACACTTTAGATTATTCTGAAATCTGACAGTTAAAGCGTTTGGCTACTATTTGTTTTGTTTTTCTGAGTTACACTTTTGCTTACAGTTTTGTATCATGGCCTCCCTCTGTGAAAAAGTTTTGTAATTTTTCACAAAAATTTTTTTATGCAAGTGCATGAAATATTTATATTGTTGAAAAGAGAAAAAAAACCTCTACCAGAAAATGTCAAAAAATATATACCGTGTCATTTAAAAAAATTGCACGTGACGTCACCACTCTGAAACAATTGAAGATAAAAAAATTTTGATAGTGTTAAAATGTAGGTTTTTATGCGCCATTTGATTTGATATAAGGTTTATTGGGTCTAAAATAAATAATAAAGTAGCTAGAAGGCGGGGCCTTTTTTATAGAACAGACTGTATACAGTGTGTCCCCGGATAGGTGAAACAACTCTTGTGAAAGGTAAAAAATTCTCGATTTAAATTTTCATTTTTTGGGGTTTAGCCCCCCTGCTTCGTTAAAGGCGAATTTCTAACATTTCAGTTTTGAAAAATCAAGTATGCCTTGGAAATTTTTAAAAATCTATTTTTCTGTAAGGTAAAGTACCTTTTATGTGGCAAATACGACAAAAAGTTATAAAGAAAAGTTGTTTAGAATCAACATCTAGGCCCCTATACCAAATTTCAAAATCCGCGGCCAACTTTGATTTCTCACATTTTCTTTCAAGTTTATTTCCCAAATCAAAGAATTTTATTTTTAACAAAGTTTTTTTATTATGAAATAAAAAACTTTGTTAAAAGTAAAATTCTTTGATTTGGGATCTAAACATAAAAAGAAATTGAGAGATCAAAGTTGGCTGAGGATTTGAAATTTGGTATAGAGGCCTATGTGTTGATTCTAAACAACTTTTTTTAATAACTTTTTGTCGTATTTGCCACATATAAGGTACTTTACCTCACAGAAAAATAGGTTTTTTAAAATTTCCAAGGCATACTTGATCTCTCAGAACTAAAATTATGTTGGAAATTCGCCTTTAACCAAGCAGGGCTGAACCCCAAAAAATGAAAATTTAAATCGAGAATTTTTTACCTTTCACAAGAGTCGTTTCACCTATCCGGGGACACACTGTATATAAAAGCTTTTGTTTTATAGTATACTCATATTAAGCATATTTAATTTCACTATTCTCAAATATCAACTGAAGAATTAACAAAATCATATTAATAAAATTATGAAACTATAAAAAACTATATTTCACAAAAATAAGACGAATCACAAAAAAAGGTTTAATTAATAGTTCTTTGAGTCTCTCCAGAACGTTTAAAAATCTTTGGCAACAATTCGGCATACTTTGTATGCAATGTGCTATCAATATTTGGGCAAAATTCAAAATTTTAAAATGATATTTTATTAATGGACTTCGTTTTCTTTAAACAGAATTATGAAAAGAAATGCTTTTTATAGTGACACAATCATGAAAGGTTACCAAAAATTTCATAACTGCCCTTTTGGAAAAATTGCACCAATATATGCAAATGGTCCAGTTCATTTGTGGAGCAGTATATTTACAGAGTTCACATAACCACTTTCCTTTAGGAATTTTTTTAATTGTAGGCATGCTGAATGGTACCATTTTATTCTACATTTTCTGTCATAACATTTTACCATTTGTTCGCCGTCGTCTGGTTTCCTACAGTGACACCATAGCTGCAATCCATAATTAAAATAGGTACATAACATTGTAACAGATAATTCACAAAAATACAAACCTCTTCATCATATATGCCTATTACGATGTCACTGGAAATTGAACCGACACCTATAGCTCACATGTCCATGGGGATGTCGTCTGAACTTGGACCAGCACTCGTAGATGGCATATCCATGGCGATGTCACTACAACTTGAATCCAAACCAGTGGTCATAGATGGCAGAACTAATGTTAGAATCTAGTAATTTCCAAGTTTTGTATTGGTAACACTTTTGACATCTATCATATTGACATTAAATCGTTAACCTTATTTAAGCTAAACGACTCAATAAATCGGAGGCGTACTCATCATTGTGGTATGGCGCATTTCAAAACAGAATTAATAACACACACAAAAATAGCGACAATAGCAATAACAAAATAACAGAATTAACAAAATCAACAGCAATTTTCACACTTTGACTTGCACAATATCGCAAGATAGTCCAGTTACATTAGACGGACAACCGCAGCATCTGCCGAAAAAATCCAAGTGAGCTGAAATTTTGCATACACCTTTATTTTGAAATTACAAATAATGTCTCAAAAGTCCCCATCGATATGGCGCTTACGTTTTGAGTTATTCAAGGTCAAAGGTCACAGAAATAAGTTTTTCGCAAATATCTCGCTTTCTATGGGTCGTATGACTTTTTTAGTTATTACAAAAAATGAAGGCTAGGAAATTCTCTACAAAAAAGATTATATAGCTTTTTTACATACAACGAACCGTTCAGTAAATAACACACTATTAAGTTTTGCAGACGGGTTTTACTTCTTTTTACGATAAAGAAAGTATTGGATTCACCCCAAAAATTCGGAAACTGGGTTTTCAACAGATCTTCACGTTGTAGAGTCCCCTGAACCCAAAAAACATGTTTTTGCTCATTGGTCTGTGTGTCCGTCCGTCGGTCTGTCTGCCAACAGAATAACTCATTAACGAAAAGAGGTATGGCGTTGAAACTTCATATATAAGTTTTTTGTACTATCTAAATGCGACAGCAAGCTTCTGAAGAAAATCACATAACCGGTGTGTATTGATGTGAGATAAGTGATTTTTCAGTTGAATACCTCTAAAATTCAACTTGAAAATCACTCATCTCAATCAATCCACATATAAAATGTAATAAAAATGTAAAGTTTGAAAAAACTCGTTGGAGCCGTTTTTGAAACACAAGAGTAAACATCATACTTCCGGTTATGCGATTTTTCAAAAGATAGCTGTCGCGTTTAGAAAGTACACAAAACTTATATTTGAAGTTTCAACGCCATACCTCTTTCCGTTTATGAGATATTCTGTTCGCAGACAGACAGACAGACCGACCAATGAACAAAAACACGTGTTTTTGGGTTCAGGGGACTCTAAAACGTGAAGATCTGTTGAAAACTCAATTTAGAATTTTTGGGGTGAATGCAATACTTCCTTTATCGTAAAAGGAAGTAAAACCCGTCTGCAAAACTCAACAGTGTGTTATTTACTGAATGGTTAGTTGTACGTAAAGCACCTGTATAATCTTTTTTGTAGAGAATTTCCTAGCCTTCATTTTTTGTAATAACTAAAAAAGTCATACGACCCATAGAAAGCGAGATATTTGCGAAAAACTTATTTCTGTGACCTTTGACGTTGAATAACTCAAATCGCAAGCGCCATATCGATGGGGACTTTTGAGACATTATTTGTAATGTCAAAGGTGTATGCAAAATCTCAGCTCACTTGGATTTTTTCGGCAGGCCGATCCTACTGTAGCTGGCCTAAGAGATTTTTGTAGGTATAGATTATAGTACAAATACATAAAATTGTGGGTTGAAGATACGAAAAGTCTATGTGACGAGTGTCCAGTATTGTTATACCGGGTGACCATAAATATCTGAGATCTCGGTAGCCATGGAATTAGCTACTTATAAATGTTGGGTTAGTATTATATTTCAATTACAATAAGTATTGGTACCTATGTAATGTAATAAAATGCAATAAGAGGAGGAGAATGTGCCCCGGATTCTGCAGTTTAGCCTACAACTCGATTATAAAAATCTCCTGTTCTAACTCCATTACTTATTGCAATCAGTAATAATTTTTGACAGACAGGAATTTTAGTTGTGATGACATTAATGACATTTATTAGTTTAGTTGTATTCATCGCTTTAATAAAGCGGTGTTGATTCCAAAGGTAATGTGATATCAGGTAGCAGGGTACTTATGGCCACCCGGTATAAAGAACAAGGTGTTGAAAGTGATTTAGGGCTTCTTGATATCAACGATTTTGCTTTGATAATAATGACGTCTTTTCAAATTCAACAGTTGCTACAATTTACTTACTTTACTTAACCGGCGTTTACAATCCTTTGTGGATTTTAGCCTCCTTTACAACGTTGTTCCACCGGGCTCTGTCCTGTGCGACTCGTCTCCAGTTGAGCACCCTTAAGGTTCTCAAGTCCCGCTGAACACCGTCTAGCCATCTTTCCTTGGGTCTTCCCCTGGTCCTTCCGTAGTCCGGCCTCCATTCGAAAACGCTTTTTACTGCTCTGTCACTCGCCATCCGCTCGACATGCCCCAACCACCTGAGTCTTTGTGCTTTCACAAGACGCACTATATCTGCACCACTTATTAGCACGTCTAATTCCACGTTCGTTCTACGCCGTGGGCCATTCATATCTTGCACTGGGCCCCATATCTTCCTCATTATTGCTCTTTCTGCAGTTCGTAGTGCGTTTTGGTCTCTCATTGTTAACGACCACGTCTCGCACCCGTAGATCATCACTGGCCTTATCATTGACTTATACACCTTCCATTTGGATGCACGTTGCAGTATTTTCGATTTCATCAGATTCTTGTTACATAAAATAAATTTTGTTTCCATTTGTAAACTTTAACCACACTTTTACAAACATAAACGGCAAGGATCGGTTACGTCACCGATGGCATCGGTAGGTCGGCACGACTCGGGTCAGAATATGCAGGGTTGCCAGACTGAGCGCATGCCCGTTTTAAAAATGTACTTTTGTAGGAAACGGTTTCAGAATGTACCAGATTCTTAGAATTGTACCAGGTCTGGCAATGCTGCTAATATCAAGACGCCGCCCACAATACCTAACTGCACATAGACCAGGAGTTGATATGTTTGACCTTGGGAAGTGTTCTGCTTTATTATAGAGTTATGATGATACATCTTTATTCACACCATACTATTGTATACACTAACGTGGTTATTATATATGTGACATATGTAATGAAGTCAAGAAATTGGGCATACGGGTTAAATGTAAAGTTTTAATTTTAGTACTGGTTAAATACTGTGCATAAGGTTACCTAAAACGTTTATTGAGAAAATAGGGT